>JAODAL010031017.1:0-49074 GCA_025379985.1 Phyllomedusa bahiana | reverse complement strand
AGGTAAAACCTCCTTCAGGTCGATAGACCACCATTAGGCAAGTAGCCTCAAGATAAGGTATGCAGAACTCTCCTGTTAGGTAGGTAGGCCTCTTAAGTTAGGTAAGTAAGCCTCCAATTAGGTAGATAGTCCCACTGGGTAGCTAGGCCCCTCACTGAGTAGTTATCGTTAACCTCCCCATTACATAAGTATGTAGGAAGGCTCCTTATTAGGTACAGTAGTTATTAGGAAAGACTCCCTTTAGATGCAGGTAGCCCCCATTATTCCTCATAGTGCCCGCTTTATAATAATTTAAATAACTAAATAAAACTCACATTTCTCCATTCCCCAGCTGAGCAACTGGTTCCCCCAGGGTTTCTTTCCAGTGCAGAAGGTGTGATGCCTGAAACAGAACCTTGTCCCATCTCCCTGTTTCATAACTAGCTTACAGCCACTACAACTGCTCACTAGTCCACCTCTCTATGCCTAGTTTTACTGTTATCTCATATATTTAAATCCCAGACATTTCTTTATTTCATTCTATTGTAATTGCTATTGTGTGTTTCTCCTACAGTATTTCTTGCATTTACTGTGCCCTGTTTAGAGCAACAAGGAGTTAAATCAGCTAGTAACCTGATTGGATAAGTGGCTCAGCCAATCAGGGGAGCTCTCTTTGCTGCCTCAGAATAACGGTCTGAGCTGGAAAGTTCCAGAAGGGGTGAGTGAAGCACTAGGCTCCAGCAAGCAACAAGGATTTCCACGGGTCTACTTCAATTTCCAGTAGGACTACCCATATATATTATTTAAGAGCCTACTGTCCAGTCGGAAGTGTGTTTGAGGGTCCCCCAACTCCAACTAATTTCGTACTGACTTCCATGTCAGTGGTCCATGCGTCTTCCACCTGTAACCAGTGTGCGTTGGCAGCGTCACGTTCTCAGGTTTCAAGTTCAGTATTTTTCTCACCCGTGCCTCGTTCAGCTGAAGGTCTCACCCCTCTGGATCAGGTCTGTAACAACTCTTTACTACCCTACTACTACTCCCAATGTCTCAAGACTCTAAAACTACTACTTCCAGATCATATCTGCATCCCTCCTACAAGTACTAAAGTGCTCATACAGCTCCAAGACTCTGATTACTTCTAATTGCTCCTTAACAAAGCTGTATTTGACTGTGGCCTACCCACAAGAGACTGTACCAGTATTAATCTGTATTATACCAACCGTTCCAGCTTCTAGTAAAGCAACTGTTACCCTCAAGCCTACGTTTGCAGTGACTGTCTCAGCTGTGGGCGTTGTGTGGGGTTGGGTAGCAGGGAACATTCTTGCGGTCAGGCAGGGCCTGGGAACAAGGGCCACCATATACCCTCGTGCCATACTATCGCTCGTGACAACCTTAAAGGCCCCTGTCTGAGACACCCGGCTTGTCGCAGGTAGGCCTCTTAAGTTAGGTAAGTAAGCCTCCAATTAGGTAGATAGTCCCACTGGGTAGCTAGGCCCTTCACTGAGTAGTTATCGTTAACTCCCCCATTACATAAGTATGTAGGAAGGCTCCTTATTAGGTACAGTAGTTATTAGGAAAGACTCCCTTTAGATGCAGGTAGCCCACATTATTCCTCATAGTGCCCCCTTTGTAATAATTTAAATAACTAAATAAAACTCACATTTCTCCATTCCCCCGCTGAGCAACTGGTTCCCCCAGGGTTTCTTTCCAGTGCAGAAGGTGTGATGCACTGATGTCATCATTGTTGCTGGGAGGTTCCTCACAACTAGTGGGCTGAGGCCTACAAAAGTAAATGAAAGGGAGCTGATCCTCCCTGCTACACCATAGTTTTCAACTGTATATGTGTCCCATGCCTGTGAGCCTTTCCAAGCCTATATAGCATTGGGGAGTTTAAATCTGACCAAGGGCAACATCTGTATGGAGGTTGTCTGTACTCTCCATTTTTACATCTCTTTTCTTGAACACTCCAAAATAGCACAGTTTAATTTGGAAATTAGATTGTGAGTCCCAATGAGATCAGGCACTGATATGAGTGATGACAACCTCAGTACTCTGTGGTTCAACATATTGGTAAAATATAAATGAATAAAACAATCTAATCAAAAAACATTCTTGGATATGTTACATTTCCCTTTTCTGAAATAACTGACAAACTCAAATGATAAAAAACCTGCCCCAGAACTTTGCTCCCTCACCCACAACTATTATAATTAAAATACACTACACAATTAGTCAGGAGGCTTACTTCACTAGTATCCAGTACTAGTATCTAGTATCTTCACTAGTACATCTTGATCCACACGGTGTGAGAAAACACCTGACTCCCCGGCAATGAGCATGGTGATTTTAGGTTTGTGCTGCTTGGCTAGAAAACTAAAGTCATACCAAACAAGTAGACAATTTGCCATATCAACACTGATAAATTGTAGTTATCTGCAGTTACATAAAATTAGTCACAATGATAAGTATTTGGTTAAATTAAACCACTAGTTCAGGTTAGTGTTAATTGGATTCTTAACTTCCAGCACGCCGTCACTTTGTACTTTAGGTTTACACCAGTCTACTTTCTAATTGAATGAGGATGTTAATTGCCCATGACTGTATGAAGTTCATTGAAGTGCATCATAATAAGGGTAATAAAAATTTGTTTGCAGATTCACCCACTTAGTATAATGCTGCACCAACATTAATAAATAGAAGGGTATCCACAGGAGAGAGCAGCCAGTTTATTCATGGCTAGGGAAAGACGTGTTATTTACAAATTAATAAGTGAGCATTGTCGTAATGAAAACTGCAGTACTAATTACAGATGATAGCTTTATGAAATAGTCCTTGGACTGATAATACAGCTTACATTGTTATGGAAGCAATACTTTTACAACTATGGTACAGTATTCTGTCAATATTGGTAATTTTAGGAATTTTTTTTTAAATTTGTATGAAAAAGAAGTTCTAAATTTATTGACTGCAGAGGGAAGTTTCTCTTCAATGGAAAATGTTATTACGTAGAGAAAACCTTTTTGGTAGTTTATGTTACCCTATCGCAGTTTCAGAATATACAGTAATAGAGGGAGCGAAACTTTGTGTTATGTTGGGTTATATAATTTGAAGCGAGACTTCTGAGTAAAAGGGAGAGAAAGTGAAAGTCTCGCATACCCTTTCCACACACAGTGATTGACAGTTTGCTCTGTAAACATACTGATATAGCGAAAGCTGTCAATCACTGTATGTGATTAGCAGGACTCTCTCTTAAGGAGTCCTATGAGTATTTTCTTTGAATTTTATACAGAAATTCTGCTCTATATCATATAACCCTATATATCACAGAGTTCAGCCTCTCTCTCTATATCATATCCTGCTCTAAGATAAGGCAGCACAAATCACCTGACAAGTTTGCTTCATTTTTTCCCATGTTGAGAACTGATCATTTGCTACCTGATCCGCCTACTGACTACCATTGATTGCCAGGGATACCAGCAATAGTTTTTTTTTTCCTTTGGGGTATCCACATAGCAAACAATAATGGCAAACCCCTTTAAGCATTTCTGTAAAATACTAATATGGCAATTAAGGCTTTTAGTGGCATTGAAATCTAGTGTCACCAGTATGTGTATATTACGCTGAAGCAGGCCCGAACTGCCCATAGGGCAAACCAGGCATCCGCCCGGTGGGCCGCTGGGGTCCGGGCCACAGCGCCGGCTCGGAGCGCCCGCCGAGGAGATCGGGGCTTCCCCCTTGCGGGCCCCGAGTTCCGGCGTGTGGCGCACGTACAGGGGCCGCAACGGTCACATATGCGACCGGACACCTGTGCCAGGGGGCCGATAGGCCCCTTGCGCCACACGGCTGCATGGCTGGGTCACAGACCCAGCCACGCAGCCATCACGGCCGCCGCCTGCACAGCGTGGTGCAGGCAGTGGCTGAAGCAGAACAGCCGGATCTTCTGCGCCGTTCAGCCCCCTGCAGGCCGCGCAGCAGGTGCGCGATATGATGATGTCATTGCGCGCCTGTTCCACGGCCCGCACTCGACTGCCAGTGGCTGCCGCTCCGGAGCAGGAGAAGAGGAGGGAAACCAGGTGAGTATTATTATTATTATTTTATTTTTTTAAACTATATACTGGCCTTGCCTGCCTATATACTGGCCCTGCCTGCCTATATACTAGCTCTGCCTGCCTATATACTGGCCCTGCCTGCATGCCTAAATACTGGCCCTGCCTGCATGCCTATATACTGGCCCTGCCTGCATGCCTATATACTGGCCCTGCCTGCTTATATACCGGCCCTGTCTGCCTATATATTGGCCCTGCCTGCTTATATACTGGCCCTGCCTGCCTATATTCTGGTCCTGCTTGCTTATATACTGGCCCTGCCTGCTTATATACTGGCCCTGTCTGCCTACATACTGGCCCTGCCTGCCTATATACTGGCCCTGCCTGCTTATATACTGGCCCTGCCTGTCTACATACTGGCCCTGCCTGGCTACATACTGGCCCTGTCTGGCTATTTACTGGCCCTACCTGACTACTTACTGGCCCTGCCTGGTTACTTACTTACCCTGCCTGGCGACATACTGGTCCTGACTGCTAATGACTGGCCCTACCTGGCTGTTCACTAGCCCTGCCTGGCTACATACTGGCCCTACCTGGCTACTTACTAGCTCTGCCTGGCTACATACTGGCCCTGGCTGCTAATTACTGCCCCTGGCCCTACCTGGCTAATTACTGGCCCTACATGGCTAATTACTGGGGGCAGCCCTAGCTACCTGGCTGATTACTGAGGGCAGCCCCTGCTACCTGGCTGATTATTGGGGGCAGCCCCAGCTACTTGGCTGATTACTGGGGGCAGCCCCAGCTACCTGGCTAGTTACTGGGGGCAGTCCAAGCTACCTGGCTAGTAACTGTGAGAAGCCCCAGCTACCTGGCAAGTTACTGGGGGAAGCCCCAGCTACCTGGCTAGTTAATGGGGGCAGCCCCAGCAACCTGGCTAGTTACTGGGGGCTATCCTATCTACCCAGCTAATTACAGGGGTAGGCCCTGTCTACCTACCAACTTAATGGAGGAAGGCCCTGTTTAACTACCTAATGGGGGTCTACCTATTTACATGCCACTTATCTGACATTTTTTAATTTCAAATTTTTAGGGTCTAACATACGCTGTTTGGGGTACAATTACTAACTTTTTTACTGTGTGGGGCACCAAAGGGGGCACTATTACTATTTGGAGCTCTATGGATAGGGAGCTTGTACAGATTTGGGAATTGATAGGAAAGTGATAGAAAAGATAGGAGTCTAAGATGTATTTGTGGTAAATTCTACAGGGACGAGTAGTGACCAGGAGAAGAAGACAATGCATGCTGTACCTCACAGAAAAAATGGAAAGGAACAACTCATCAGGGAAGACGTCATGGAGGTTTGGAACAGATGGAGAAGAAAAGAAGAAGAGAACAACTTCCATCAGAGATTACGTCTGCTGTGAGTCCCTGCTGTCAGGGGTCATTTTACTTCTGTGTTGAATCAGTGCTGTATTCATGTGATGGTGACCTGACTACTGGTGATGTGATTGGTGGGGTTGTAGGTTATATTGGTGCTTGTATAGAGGCAGTGTAGGCTTGTCCCTGATTGTAAAGCAAGTGCACACCTGACTCTGTGATGAGGGGTTTCTCTGCACCACTGTTTCTTTCTTGCTTTTTTCTATGGTGCTCTCACTCAGAGACGTTGTGGTGCATTTTTTTGATGATGTTTTTTGTGCAGAAATGTACAGCATTAACTTCTCTGCCTTTCTGCACAAAAATACACCAAAAACACTCTGTTTGAAAGCAGCCTTATAGTGTAGTATATTTTAGAAAGTGGCGATGTGCGAGAACAAGGGAAATTTTGTAAGCGGATCTTGTATGTGGGCTGGTGGGGGATTAGTGGCAGGGCTGATTTCTATTCCGAGTCAGGCCTTGCGCTGAAGTACAATGTAATAAAAATATTTTTTATAAAACAATGAAGGTAGCCATTCATGAATGAAAACACAAAAATAGGTAAACGTCAAATGCTTAATGAGCCTAATTACTGACATATATTTAGGGGATAAGAAAAAGGGGGATAGACAGAAATAAGTACAGAACCATACTATACATGCTTTATTTCTAGTCTGATACCATGATAACACATAAATCTGCATAGTATAGTTGCTGCCCAAATGTTCTACATCCTTACAAGCAAGTTGTATATACACCTTTTTATGCACAACCAAATCCCAGAACACATGTGCAAAAAAAGTTAGTTAACCCTTTGGATTTCTTGGCTTTTTACATTGATTACTAAAATCACAATTATAGACAAACACAAACTAATAACACAGAAGCTGTTGTACTGTTTGTGTTCTTCATTGAACTCGTTGAGAAAACATCCACAATGTAGGGAGAAAAAGTAAGTGAATCTTGAATTTAATAACCTTCAGATCCCCCTTTAGAAGCAATCATCTCCAACAAATATTTCCTGTAGCCACAACTAAGATTCACACAATGTTGAGGAAGAATTTTGGCTTATTCCTCCTTGCAAATGTATTTCAGATCATGGATATTTTTAGGATGTCTTCCATGTACAACCCTCCTCAGGTCATGACAGACAATCTTGGCAGGGTTAGGACACCGACTTAGCCATTTCAAAACACAAATCTTCTTTTTTAATTATTCTTTGGTTAATGTACTTGTGTCCTTTGGGTCATCATTATTCATCATTGAATACCAATTTGTTCAGTATAAATCAGAATACTATGAATCTGTATTTTTATATTTCATATTTTCCTCAGATAAATACATGATACTTAATAAGATCATGGAATAATTATCTAGTACTCAAAATTATTTGAAAAACAAATGTGTTTTATTAGATGGAGGGACACTCTGCTTGTGACCTGCACAGCTATTAGCCAAGGGGGCCATGTGGTAGGTGAACCCCTGGGGCCTTCCTATAGCACTGTTGTGAGGTCTTCTCTTTGGTTTTCCTCATGCCAAATAAGACATTCGTTCTCTGTGTGTAAGAAGTTAAAGGGGTAGGTTCACCAAAATGATTTATTACCTAACTAGGATAGGATCAATTCGAAAAGGGATTTGAGGCTCTCATTTTCAAGATTAGTGGGCTCCCCAGAATTCAGACCACCATAAGTCATACATATATTTTTTGTCACAGTTTCTCTAGAGTCACAGGCATCAGCTTCTCACCCCCACCATTCCACATCTACTAACTACTGTATGCGAAGTACGAGCAAGCCCAACAACCCCAATCCCTCTCCTAATCCTCCTAGTAAGTTTGTCGGTTAGCTGTGCAGAATAATGTGGCCCCAGCACCTTAACCTCTACATTTACCAACTAGAAGGTCACATGGGTCATAGCAGAGTAGGAGAGTGCCTAGAAGTTCTTTGAAATGGATTATGTTAATGGAACACCTTCGTAAAACACACAGGCACCTAGCAATCTTAAACCTGCAATTTACTTAGCATCTTTTGCAATAGCAGAGCTCAGTGGTTTTTATGGTACCCCTGTACTCTCTAATATGTTTTTGAAACTAACAAGCATAGTCACCGTCATTACTCTAGACAGACCACATAGAAGGAGTACCATTATTGCCATAGACACTTGTGTGGCAGTAAACAGAAGAGGATGTGCTCCCAAAATTTAAGTAAGGGGCATTTTGAGTTCCTCTTCTGAAAGCAGTGGCTATAGCTGATGACAGCAGTCAGTGATGAACGCAAAACTAAAGGATACACTATACACTGGATTGAGCAGGATGCTTTAGCTAGTCCTGCAGTATTTCCCAACACTCATTTGTTACTTTTAGGGTGTGTTCCCAAGGCACCCGTTGAAAAATCCAACCAGTAAATTGTCTTTTTTTTTTGCACGTAGGGGAATGACTTTTGTCCGCGGTTTGCGGATTTAAGCCCTTCCCCTTCACTCCCACATGTTCATGTTCTGCCCCCAAACCAGGCAGAAGAATGAACATGTTCTAAGTTATTCAGACCACCGTCGGTGTGAATAACCATTCGGCAGAAAATCCGTTCAGTGGGGACTGCTGAATTAATTTTCTATTAACATCTATAGAGAGCATTGATTGTCGGTTTTCAGTCGGTTTTCAGATGGTTTTTCAGATGGTTTTTCAGATGGTTTCTAAAACTGCAAACCACCTGAAAAACTGACCAATAACCCTTGCCGTGGGGACAAGCTCTTACAATTGCCACTGGTTACACAGCCTCCCGTCAATCATAGTAGTGAATTATAATGCAGTCAAGCATGGAATTTCTTTGTAGGTGGTAGTGTAGGTGATATATTGAGCTTCCTAAAAGCAGTTTTACTAAGAATAAATAATCCTAAATCAGTCACTTCCCTTCCAGGGGTAAGTCAGGTACTGCCTGAGCCAACTTTGGATACAGAAGGGACATTGTTCAGGAATACTTAATTCTTTGTAGCACTGTAGGGTGTTCATTTTTCTGCTGTAGAGGTCAAAGAAAATATTGCTAATTTTGAATCTCTAGAAATATGGTCCTTAATATGATCAGAGCAATTGACAATAAAAACTTTTTTATAAAGGTAGCAAAATCTTTTAAAAATTGGTTGCAAATCTTTGTATATCGAATACAAAGAAATTTTAGGGAAATAGTGGAGGTTAAGGCCCCCCTTTTTGGATGGTCACTCTGACTAGGTAGGGTCAGCCTGGATAGAGCTATACCAAGGTTATTCTTAAGGCCAGATGATTGTTTTGGGTGTCTTTGTATTCTTAATATTTTCTAAAAAGCTATACTTTACAACTATCCATGTAGAGTATGGTGAATTATGGTTCAGGTCTCTTGTAATTTTTGGCACGTGATCCTGGTGGTATTATCTTCATTGAGGCTTTGACCAGATCCATCTGTATCTTTTTGGTCTTATTTTTTATGATTGTTGTTAGCCTGATGAATTTTCATTTGTCTTCGGACAATTTTTTGTCTGTCTATGGGCATAGATAGATTTTTGTACCACTTCCAAAAAAAGTATTCTTCACTAATTATAGTCAGTTGATTCAGTTAGCTTTCATATGCAAAATATTCTAAATGAAAAGGGTTTTTCCATGGTAGCGGCTGGTGCAAAATTATTATTTTAGATCCTTAAAAATTAACAGTAAGGCTCTTTAGCTTTTTAAATATGAAGCTAGTTTAATTGGTTAATGGTACCATATTCTGGTTCAGTGTCTGCAGAGCAAGATTAAACACAACTTACAGGGAAAAGTTTTTTTTTTCATAAGGCCGTTAAATTTTTCCCTGTGGCCATTGAACTGTGGAGATCTGAAAAACGAAACAAAAGTTTACTTTTTTGTTTAGGTAATAAGAGTATGGTCTTGCAGCATGTACCTGATGAGTTCACTTTGGTGGCTGATATTCTGTATTACTTTTACTTGGGAAAAAGTGGGTACCGATGTGATCCTTTACTGTGGAACCTGGAAAATGGAAAATCTCCTCTTAAACATTCTGAACTCTTAAGACTTTTGAGATATTGATCTCTTTTGGGGAGGAATTAAAGGCCTTAGATGGTTCTTGTAGTTGTGTCCCCAACAGTGCTCTTTATTTCTACCAGTGGCCATAAACTGCTCAGCTAGATCGGCTAAGCTTATTTATCCATTCTGACACTGATTGTATGCTGTGTTCTTTCAGGGTATGATATCAGTTTTGTTGAGGTCATAATTATAGTAATGTAAATTGGGCATTGTGCCATGCTTTCGTAAAAGGGCTAGTCTGATAGAATCCTCGGCACTCCAAAATGTATATGTTGCAAGTAGAAGTTATTTTATTCACATACTGTAAATTGTGATGAGACATCACCATCAGAAAACTCTCCAATAGCAGACAAGTATAACCAATAAAGTTAGGAAGAATATTCAGGTTTTCACAGATGCTGTTAATGTGGTGTTTCAGCATAAGCCTTTGTCAAGCGCAATCTGTATACGGCAGCATGGAGAAGAATGGGAAGGCAGCCCAGGAGAGAACTCTATATACAGATTGGACTTGACAAAGGCTTACACTGAAATATCGCATTTACAGCATCTGTGAAAACCTGAATATTCTTCCTAACTTTATTGGTTATACTTGTCCACTATTGGAGAATTTTTTGATGATGATGTCTCACCACAATTTATGTGAATAACAAATTTCCTATCTGCAACACATACTTTTTGGTGGGATCAAACTGTTGATGGATCCTTGGTCCTTCCACAAGAGCACCCCCAAAAATATTGGTGTGCATTTCCACTCATTACCAGTCCATAAAAGGGCTAAGTATCTCCTTGATAAGCAAGTGTTCTTGTTTGTATGGTCAATTAAAGGAAGTGGTCATACTTCTTTTCTAGTTAGGAGATGACAACAGTGATTTCAGGTTATAGGATAATGTGCCTTTAAACACAATCCAGTTAGACATCTTTCTTTCCTGACACTAGGATGTTATTAAAAGGGACATTTTACTTACTTTGGACAAAAATGAGGAAATGTCTACACGGCATGGTTCTACAATCTGATTTTGACACGGATTTCTGATTTAAAAACCATCAAAATACGACTGTAAAACCATCCCCATAGGCCTCAATAGAACATCTAGGTTGTAGTCTACATGGCTTAGATTTTCTGAGTTCGGATTTTAAAACCGACGGTTTTGCAAAAAACTTGGAACATGTTCAATAATCCACAGTACTGTACTTGGAAAATGGCAGATTATTAAACTATTCAATTTAATGGGATGGCAAAATCCGGAAACCATTAAAAGAAGTTGCAAAATACTAAAAATGAGTGTAAATTACTGGTCGGATTCTAATTCAGGATCCGACCAGTATTTGCCCTTTGCTGTGTGGATGCAGCCTAAAAGGTCAATGTGGAATTGAATAGGACTTTATAGTTATCATAGAACCTTTATTATTATCCTTTTTGATACTAGGAAGAGTAGCTTGGATTTTAACTAGGACACCTCCACTACAGCTGCTAGGTGATTGGATGGAATTTTTATCTATGGGAAAGGTTCCCCATGTGTGTTTTAAGTAAAGCCTCCACTGTTTTCCCACCCACTTGGTGCCTTTTCATTCATTATACAAAGTTGCAGATGTTTTTCTTTAGCTATCGGCTACAGGACACAATTGTTCCGGTGATGTACTCCCATTCCTCAATATGAAAAACTACTAGAATTGTTAATAACGTTTATATTTAAAGTATATATGAACAAGAATATAAGAGTTGGTTTATTGGTTCTCTTTAAGCATGTTGTGCAATGTAAGGGTAGGACAATTGATTGTTTTCTCTCACAACAGAGACCCAAACTCTTGATGATTATAAAATAAAATCATAGAACAGCAAAATTGTTGTTTTGCAGAATGTAATTAACTTTGAATTTACTTTAGAGTGAGCTCATAACTAGGGATTATGCAGTACTCCACAAGTCCACATGGAGAAGGGCTGCACCTCACAATGACTTCCACCTACTGCCCAGTGCTTGTGTGAGTCTCTGGGGGGCAATTCCTTGCCACAGCCTGCCCATCATAGGTATTTCTTATACAATCACATCTGCTACTTCACTTACTTCTGTCCTGCACTTCTGTGGATCCTTGTGGTTATTAGGTCACTACCTTTTCCAGAATTTATTCCCAACTATGTTCAGTTCAACTCATAAAGGACTGTCTAACTTGCCACGGCAGCAATACAGTAGTACACTTACAACAGTATTCCACCCAATTCACCTTTATTTTTACACTGGTCAATATTGATTTCACATAGACGACTTTAACTAATTTTCAATTTTCAGTGCAACAGGAAGCACTGAAACTTTTCTCTGCATAAGAGGAGGGATCCTTTTCCTGCAAGCTGGCAGCCAGGGAACTATCATTCTGCTATTTTGATAAGATATGGAGGTACCATCGTATACTTGCCTGTTAACGCACTATACCATGGACCAGGCCCGGACTGCCCACAGGGCAAACCGGGCATTTGCCCGGCGGGCCGTTGGGGTGTGGGCCGCAGGGCCGGCTCGGATCGCCCGCCGAGGGGACCAGTGTTTCCCCCCGGTGGGCCCCGAGTCCCGGCGCCGGTCTGTGGCGCGCTACAGGGGCCGCAATGGTCGCATCAGCGACCGGACCCCTGTGGCAGAGGGCCGACAGGCCCCCCTCGCCACACGGCTGCACGGCCGGGTCACAGACCCAGCCATGCAGCCATCACGGCCGCCGCCTGCACCACGCGGTGCAAGCAGCAGCCGATCTACTGATCCGGTCTGTTCAGCTCCCAGGAGGCAGCGGGGCAGGCGCGTGATGTAATGACGTCATCGCGCGCTCGCTCCGCGTCCCGCACACTGCTTCCGGCGGCCTCCGGGCGAAGACAGAAGAGGAAGCAGAGACATCAGGTAAGTATTGTTTTTATTTTATTTTTTTTAATACTACTAGCCCTGGCTACCTATATACCTGCCCTGTGTACTTTTATACTGCCCTGTTCAGCTACATACTGCCCTGGCTACCTATATACCTGCCCTGTGTACTTATATACTGCCCTGTCCAACTACATACTGCCCTGGCTACCTATAGACCTGCCCTGTGTACTTATATACTGCCCTGTCCAGATAAATACTCACCTGGCTACCTATATACCTGCCCTGTGTACTTATATACTGCCCTGTCCAGCTACATACTGTCCTGGCTATCTATATACCTGCCCTGTGTACTTATATACTGCCCTGTCCAGCTACATACTGCCCTGGCTACCTATATACCTGCCCTGTCTACCTACACTCACCGGCCACTTTATTAGGTACACCATGCTAGTAACGGGTTGGACCCCCTTTTGCCTTCAGAACTGCCTCAATTCTTCGTGGCATAGATTCAACAAGGTGTTGCAACGATGCTCAATTGGTACCAAGGGGCCCAAAGAGTGCCAAGAAAATATTCCCCACACCATGACAGCACCACCACCAGCCTGAACCATTGATACAAGGCAGGATGGATCCATGCTTTCATGTTGTTGACGCCAAATTCTGACCCTACCATCCGAATGTCGCAGCAGAAATCGAGACTCATCAGACCAGGCAACGTTTTTCCAATCTTCTACTGTCCAATTTCTATGAGCTTGGGCAAATTGGAGCCTCAGTTTACTGTTCTTACCCTGAAAGGAAAGTGGCACCCCGGTGTGGTCTTCTGCTGCTGTAGCCCATCTGCCTCAAAGTTCGCCGTACTGTGCATTCAGAGATGCTCTTCTGCCTACCTTGGTTGTAACAGGTGGCTATTTGAGTCACTGCTTGCCTTTCTTATCAGCTCGAACCAGTCTGCCCATTCTCCTTTGACCTCTGGCATCAACAAGGCATTTCCGCCCACAGGACTGCCGCTCACTGGATGTTTTTTCTTTTTTCGGACCATTCTCTGTAAACCCTAGAGATGGTTGTGCGTGAAAATCCCAGGAGATCAGCAGTTTCTGAAATACTCAGACCAGCCCTTCTGGCACCAACAACCATGCCACGTTCAAAGGCACTCAAATCACCTTTCTTCCCCATACTGATGCTCGGTTTGAACTGCAGGAGATTGTCTTGACCATGTCTACATGCCTAAATGCACTGAGTTGCCGCCATGTGATTGGCTGATTAGAAATTAAGTGTTAACGAGCAGTTGGACAGGTGTACCTAATAAAGTGGCCGGTGAGTGTATATACCTGCCCTGTCTACTTATATACTGCCCTGCCTACCTATATACCAGCCCTGTCTACTTATATACAGCCCTGGCTACCTATATACTGCCCTGTGTACTTATATACTGCCCTGTCCAGCTACATACTGCCCTGGCTACCTATATACCTGCCCTGTCTACTTATATACTGCCCTGTCCAGCTACATACTGCCCTGGCTACCTATATACCTGCCCTGTCTACCTATATACCTGCCCTGTCTACTTATATACTGCCCTGCCTACCTATATACCAGCCCTGTCTACTTATATACTAGCACTACGCTGGTACCAAGGCTACATACTGCCCTGGTCATTATCCCCTATATAACTGCCCTGCCTGCCAATATAACTGCCCTGCCTGGCTATATACTGCCCTGCCTACCTACTTACTGCCCTGTCTACCTATATACTAGCCCTGTCTACCTATATACTACCCTGTCTTCCTATATACCAGCCCTGTATGCCTATATGCTGCCCTGTCTGCCTATATACCAGCCCTGTCTGCCTATATACCTGCCCTGTCTGCATATATACCTGGCCTGTCTGCCTATATGCTGCCCTGTCTGCCTATATGCTGCCCTGTCTACCTATATGCTGCCCTGTCTGCCTATATACCAGCCCTGTCTACCTATAAGTGGCCCTGTCTATATACAGGCCCGGCCTGCCTATATACTGGCCCTGCCTGCTTACATACTGGCCCTGCCTGCTTACATACTGGCCCTGCCTGGCTACATACTGGCCCTGCCTGGCTACATACTGGCCCTACCTGGCTAATTACTGGCCCTACCTGACTGATTACTGTGGGCAGCCCCAGCTACCTGGCTAGTTACTGTGGGCAGCCCCAGCTACCTGGCTAGTTACTGTGGGCAGCCCCAGCTACTTGGCTAGTTACTGTGGGCAGCCCCAGCTACCTGGCTAGTTACTGAGGGCAGCCCCAGCTACCTGGCTATTACTGTGGGCAGCCCCAGCTACCTGGCCAGTTACTGTGGGCAGCCCCAGCTACCTGGCTAGTTACTGGGGGCAGCCCCAGCTACCTGGCTAGTTACTGTGGGCAGCCCCAGCTACCTGGCTAGATACTGTGGGCCGCCCCAGCTACCTGGCTAGTTACTGTGGGCAGCCCCAGCTACCTGGCTAGTTACTGTGGGCAGCCCCAGCTACCTGGCTAGTCTACTGGGGCAGCCCCAGCTATACTGGCTACTGTTTAACCGTGGGGCAGCCCCAGCTACCTGGCTAGTTGCAGGGGTAGGCCCTGTCTACCTAACAAATTAATGGAGGAAGGCTCTGTTTACCTAACTAATGGGGGTCTACCTATTTACATGCCACTTATCTGACATTTTTTAATTTCTAATTTTTAGGTCTAACATACGTTGTTTTGGGGACTTGATAGGAAAGTGCTGGTAAAGAGAGGAGTCTAAGATGTATTTGTGGTAAATTCTACAGGGACGAGTAGTGACCGGGAGAAGAAGACATTGCATGCTGTACCGGACAGGGAAAGAAATGGAAGGGGACAACTCATCAGGGAAGACATCATGGAGGTTTAGGCCAGATGGAAAAGAAAAGATGAAGAGAACATCTCCCATCAGAGATGACGTCTCCTGTGAGTCCCTGCTGTCAGGGGTCATTTTACTTCTGTGTTGAGTCAATGCTGTATTCATGTGATGGTGACCTGAGCTGGTGATGTGATTGGTGGTGTTGTAGGTTATGCTGGTGCTTATGTAGTGTCAGTGTAGGCTTGTCCCGGATTGTAAAGCAAGTGCACACCTGACTCTGTGACGAGGGGTTTCTCTGCACCACTGTTTCTTTCTTGCTTGTGTGTAGGAAGCTTTCACACGGAGCGGTTTTGGTGCATTTTTTTTATGCGTTTTTTCTGCAGAAATGTTCAGCATTAACTGCTCTGCCTTTCTGCACAAAAACACACCAAAAAAAATCAAAAATGCACCAAAAACGCTCCGTGTGAAAGCAGCTTTATAGTATAGTTTATTTTAGAAAGAGGCGAGGTGCGAGAACAAGGGGAATTTTTTAAGCGGATTTTGTATGTGGGCTGCTGGGGGCTTAGTGCCAGGGCTGATTTTTATTCCCAGTCTGGCCCTGCCATGGACTACAAGGAGCGCAAACAATGTTAGCCACAGTATACTACAGTTCTGACACATGCACCGAGACAGTTTCCTGGCAATTTGCCTGCTGTTAAGACACAGTACTTGCAGCATCCTAAGTCACTTGTCAGAGGTTGTGGCCAGGACATGGACAAGGTATTCTGGTGCCCTAGGCAAATAAGGCATAAAGTGCCTCCCTAGAGGAAAATTCAGTCCACTCCATACCTCCTTGCACCACCTTTTTGGCCTGGGATGAAGTGGCTCCCGAGGTGATCAAGGAGCATTATTGCTGGAACAGGTAGACCACTTTGAAAGTGGATTATCTGAGCCAGAATTGTTGCTCAGATATATATATATTTTTTTCACAACAGCAGGAGAAATTGATTCACAATCAGTGTTGATCATAACTGGACAGGATATGTATATATATATATATATATATATATATATATATATATATATATATATATATATATACATTTCTCCTGCTGCTGTGCAGATGGAACAGACAATAGGTAGAAATGATAGTCGAATAGCAAGACAACCCCTATAAAGGAATGGTTCTTCAGACCATTTCTCTGTTCTCATCCTTTTTGGCTATTGTCTTAGTCACTTTTGCATTTTGTCATTGCTCTCACCCCTAGAGGTAGCATGAGGCGGTGACTACAACTCACAGAAGTTGCTCAGGTAGTGAAGCTCACCAGGATGAAAACAGACTCCATGCATGTTGACAAGTTGGTGTTGTGCTTACATCCCAATACCATGCAGAACAATTGCTATTTGCCAGAGAAAACCAATATTGCCACCCTGTGCTCTTCACAGTTGATAGCGGGTTCACACTGAGCACATGTAACAGATGTGACAGAGCCTGGAGACTCTGCTGTTCTGCTGTCTGCAACATCCTCCAGCATGACCGGTTTGGCAGTGCGTCAGCAATGGTATGGGGAGGAATTTCTTTGGAGGGCCACACAATCTTCCATGTGCTGTCCTGACTGCCATTAGGTACTGGGATGAGAACCCTAGACCCATTGTGAGACCATAATCAGGTGCAGTGGGCCCTGGGTTCCTTCTGATGCATGACAATGCTAGGCCTCATGTGGCTGAAGTGTGTCAGTAGTTGTTGCATGATGAAGACATTAATGCTATGGACTGGCCTGCCCATTCCCCAGACCTGAATCCAATCGAGCACATCTGAGACATCATGTCTCATTCCATCCACCAATGCCAAGTTGCACCACAGACTGTAAGGGGGCTGACTGATGCTTTAATCCAGGTCTGGGAGGAGACCTCTCAGGAGAACATCCTCCGCTTCATCAGGAGCATGCCCAGGCATTGTAGGGAGCTCATACAGGCATGTGGAGGCCACACACAATAGTGAGCCTCATATCCTTGTCTTGAGGCATTTCCACTAATGTTGGATCAGCCTGAAATTTTATTTTCCACTTTGGTTTTGAGTATCATTCCAAATCCAGACCTCTATTGGATATTCATTTTGAGTTTCATTATCATTTTTATATTTTATTGTTCTCAATGCATTCCACTATGTAATTAATAAAGAATTGCAACTGGAATATTTAATTCATTGAGACCTAGGATGTGATATTTTAGTGTTCCCTTTAGTTTTATTATTAAACCTCTATATATAATCGCTATGATCCTTTATATGAAATGTTGGGTTAAATGAAGAATATCGCCTGTTCAGGATTCTTAGAGTAAAGAGCAAAGAGCATCTTTTCCTCTGGAGTCTTTGGACAGCTCTATGATCTCAGTGAAAACTGTGTAATTCTTTATCTCCCCTGTGGTGGTTTTGCAGGAGAAATAAACACTTGTTTGCAGGTTCACCCACCGATAGCAAAAACCTATAAATTTCTAAGACAAAAAGAGTGCTATAAAACTTCACTTTAGAAAATAAAAGACACAATCCTTTCATTAAAAACACATAGATATCCTGACAAATTAGATCCCAATAAAATGGGGGAGGCTAATACAGAACAAGAATCCGGATAATAGCAACTGCATAAATAGATGATAATAAGTAGCAGTTTTAAAATCCCTGGTTCTTAAAAAGTGTGAACCTTAAAAATATAAGCAAAAGACATCCCTGTACAGTAAAGGTGATAAAGCATCAATAACTTGTGTTGCACTGACGTAAGTTGACATAGTGACCTGATGCCTGTCTGCCATCTAGACCGGAGCCTCTTCCCACGGCAGATTATACCTGATTACTGAGAATGTCGGGAAAAAAGTTTATCGAAAACTGTTTTCATTATGGAAAAGTAGTAAAGTTGTAAAGCAATCATATAAATGTGGTACTGCTGAAATCAGAATGGCTTGCAGAATAAAGTAATACATAGTTACAGTGTTGTTGAAAAAATATACAGGTCCATAAAGTCCAACCTACAACCCACTGTGTTAATCCAAAGGAAAGTAGAAACCCCTATGCCAACTGCAACATACTAGAGGACAAATTCTTGACTCCAAATATGGAAATCAGAATAGATTCATGGATCAATGTCTTTTTTCCAGAATTTAGAATTCATAACCTTTAAAATACTTCACCATACCATACCCTCTTGCATAGTAAATGTCATACAAAAGAAATACCCAGAAGCAATGGTCAAATTCTCATTCCCTCTTTCTCTCCAAATAGTGACAATGACAAGAAAAGAATTACCAAAAATTCTTGATTTAAACTATACAGGTAATTTCCTGATTACACATTCCGTTTAAGGTCTTAACTATACCTCATCTTTTAGTGGCTAAATAATGCATGCAATACATTAAATCTGTTTCTTGAAGTTTTCTATATTGAAAAAATGTATATAATTGTAAGGTTAGATGATTCAATATTTTTGCTAAAAATTCAGAGAGACCGATGATTAGTTTGATTCCACTCCAGATCTACGGTGAGTAATAAAAACAGTATTCCTTATGTTCCTTGCTATTTAAAAACTGGAGACCAGTATGGTTTTATGCAATAATGACAGATCTACTTTGGCTAGAAAGGCACTTTGAAGCCGCAATGCCAGATTCCACAATAGCAGTGATAAAGCCTTTGACAAAAGTACGTTCAAGTAACATTCCTTGTAGACCTTATACCTATCTATCACATAGATATAGCAAACTACTGGCAGACTATTCGGTTCATCACAAACAGTCAAGTATAGCAATCTAGCTTATCAGATACAAGGAGAAAAAAAATTGGTGAACACTAGATATTCAGAGCTCCTACAGTGACACAAAGGAGACGGAACAGTTAGACAAAACTTAATTAAAATTACACTGCCGGCCCAATAGACTCATATCAACTGACAGTAACACCAATATAACCTAAGACTTATTTTAAGGTTCATTATATATTGTACTTGGCACCATTTGTGATCTTCAGTGTTCTTAACTAGAGCTTATGATATATTTAATGCTGGTTTTATAATAGAGCCATCTATAAAATCCATGTGCACCCAATGATGCAACTCTTTCCATATGTCATGTTCTGTAGTCCATTGTAGATGTTTATGGTTATTAATGAAGTGTTTGCAATTGATCTAAGATCATATATTTCTCCAAAACTATATTTTTCATATAAAATACTTGGGAACCTTGATGATTTGTCTGGTTTTAGAACTATACTGTCTGAATTTAAGGCAAATTAAATCTTATCTAGAAACCTTGTAACTCAAACTCTATCAAAACCCTGCTTTGCTTTTTCCCCACTATAATCAAAATTGGAATCAAAATTATACTATAAAGATAGACCAGACAGAGGGTGGGGGTCCTGTCTCCTTTTGATGGCAAGAAAATATGCAGAACCTCCACTTCAGTGGACTGTGTTGTAAGCAAGCCAAATGGTGACCAATGGGCCCAAAGGTCATTGAAAAGGCATAGCTGTTACTAATGACAAGTATTCTCCATTTCATCTTCTCCAATTTACTAGATCAGATGAGGCTGTTGCTATGCATCTGCCTCAAACAACTCTCTGGACTATCAGATGACCAGGCACAACTTGACTATGTTGAAGTGGTTGATTGCTAGCCTTCTATAAAGCAGAGTTTCACTTTATGTCTGGTTGTTGTGCATACTTATAGCTGAGAGATTGTGTTTTGTGAGCTTGTTGCATTCAGCTCTGTTACAGTTAGTTATATGTTCCCAATTCTTAGAGCCCCATTTGTCTTAGTTCATTGTTGCTTCTGTTTTTCCCTGTTTTCTGTTTTGTCTTGCAGTGTGTCCTTTGGTAGTTTTTAGCTTTTTGAGTAGGGCCAGCGTAGTAAGTAACATTGTTATTTACAGTATCTTGTCAGGGTAGGATAAGAACAGGGGTGTCTGGTGCTAGGGTTAGTTTATGGGACAGGTTAGGAATCAAGTTTGGGAAAGGTAGTTACTAGAATGGGGTATTTTTTGGTGTCTTGCTTTTGGACTCAAGTCATTTATCCTTTCATCTCAATCCATGTGTAACGGTCTGGACGTGGATCCACTGGACCACCGCAGGCTATGGCGTAAGCCCACACCAGGGAGTAGAGTCTAAGTGGTCCCGGTATTCACCAGAGCCCACCGCAAAGCGGGATGGTCTTGCTGCAGCGGGAGTCTACCAGGTCACTACCACTGGCGGGGCTTGCCTGCGGTGGCGGCCAAGGGTAACGAGGTACAGGATCGGCAGGCAGGCTCGTAGTCGGGGACAGGCAGGAGGTCAGGACAGGTGGCTCTGGTTCGTAGACGGTAGACAAGCAGGAGGTCAGGACAGGCGGCATGGGTTCGTGGTCGGTACACGGTAAGGCAAGACAGGAACACACTAGAACACTTTAACCACGGGAATATACACCAAGGATCTGGCGAAGGCCGGCAGGAAGGGGCCGGACTAAATAGGAGCAGTGCCCGGCAATAACCAATTACCGACGCACTGCCCCTTTATATTCAAACTGCCGGATCGCACGCGCCTCTAGGGGCAGAGCCACGCGCCGGGAGACGGAGACAGACAGAGCAGGAGCGCGGCCGGGTAAGTGAACGCCGGAGGGGGCCGAGACATGAGCGGACCCCGAACCCGACGTGCGGGACGGGGCTCCGCTGGGAGCAGGGGCACGGACGCGCCTGCGACCCGGGACAGTGGTCGCAGGGGCGTCCGTGACAGTACCCTCCCCTCTTGGGCCCCCCTCTCTTACTGGAATGAAGAAATCTCTGGATGAGGTTGCGGTTCAGGATATTCTCCTCCGGCTCCCAAGACCTCTCTTCGGGGCCGAACCCCCTCCAGTCCACCAGGAAGTATCGCTTTCCCCTAGTTCTCCTCATGCCCAGAATTTCTTTGACCTCGAAGACATTGGGCGCATCAGCCACAGACGGAGGAGGAACGGCCTTCTGGGAAAAACGATTAAGGACCAGAGGTTTCAGTAAGGAGACATGAAACGAGTTGGGGATTTTCATCGTAGGAGGGAGCCGGAGTTTGTATGACACCGGGTTGATGCGGCTGATGACCTCAAAGGGTCCCAGGAAACGGGGTCCCAGTTTATGAGAAGGCATCTTTAGGCGGACATATCTAGACGAGAGCCACACCTTGTCACCCGCGGAGAAAACCGGAGGGGGGATTCTTCTTTTGTCCGCTTGAGTCTTCATGCGCTCGGAAGCGCGGAGCAGCGACTGACGGGTCTGGGACCAGATGGCCTTCATGTCTTGAACCAGTGCGTCCGCCGCCGGGACCTCAGAGGAGGTTGCCAGAGGGAGAGGAGGGCGGGGATGCAGGCCATACACGATGTAGAAGGGGGAGACCCCCGCGGACTCGGACTCAAGGGAGTTATAAGAGAACTCCGCCCATGGCAGTAAATTGGACCAATCGTCTTGACGTGCCGAGACGAAATGGCGAAGGTAACATCCCAAGACTTGGTTGACCCTCTCCACCTGGCCGTTCGTCTGCGGGTGGTAGGCGGAAGAGAAGTCGAGCTTCACCTGAAGTTGGTTGCACAGGGCTCGCCAAAACCTGGAGACAAATTGGACTCCCCGGTCCGAGACAATTTGCTGAGGGAGTCCATGCAGACGAAACACATGGAGGAAGAATAGCTCAGCCAGGCGGGAGGCAGATGGCAGCCCTGGCAACGGGACGAAATGCGCCATTTTGGAAAAGCGATCCGTAATCACCCAAATAATGGTGTTGCCAGACGACGGAGGGAGGTCAGTTATGAAGTCCATCGAAATGTTGGTCCAGGGTTGAGTGGGAATGGGAAGTGGCTGAAGTAGGCCTGCCGGCTTGTGACATGGCGTCTTGTTGCGGGCACAGGAGTCACAAGACGAAACGAAGTCCTTAACATCCTTTTCAAGCTCTGGCCACCAATAGACCCGGGATATCAGGTAGAAGGTTCTTCGGGCGCCAGGATTACCAGCCACCAATGAGCAATGTCCCCATTTTAAGATACGTCTGCGGAGAGCAGGATGCACATAAAGCCCTTTTCAGGAGGGACCTTTCCGGAGGTCCACTGGAGCTGCCGAGATGAGACGTTCTGGAGGAATTATGTGTTCTGGAGAAGTATGTTCGCCCACCATGTCAGAGGCACGGGAGAGGGCGTCAGCTCTCACATTCTTCTCAGCTGGCCTGAAGTGGATCTGAAAATCTAACCGGGAGAAGAAGAGCGACCACCTAGCCTGGCGTGGGTTAAGTCGCTGTTCTGTCTGCAGATGTTGGAGATTCTTGTGGTCCGAGTAGATATGGATGGGAAAACGGGCACCCTCCAGAAGATAACGCCACTCCTCCAGAGCCAGTTTTATGGCTAGTAGCTCCCGGTCGCTAATCGTGTAATTCCTCTCGGTCGATGAGAACGTCTTGGAGAAGAAGCCGCACGTTACAGTCTTACCCGTGGGCCCTTTTTGCATAAGAACTGCTCCGGCTCCCACAGATGAGGCATCCACCTCCATTGTGAAGGGTTTCGCGGAATCCGGACGTGCAAGGATAGAGGCCGTAGAGAAGGCGGACTTGAGCTTCGAAAACGCCTCCTCAGCCTCGACTGGCCAGCTGCGAGGATTGGGTTGTTTCTTGGTGAGGACTACTATCGGGGCCACCAGCGTAGAGAAGTGAGGGATGAACTGGCGATAGTAGTTGCAGCAGCCCAAGAATCGCTGGATGGCCCGCAGCCCGACTGGGCGTGGCCACTGCAAAACGGCAGACAGTTTTGCTGGGTCCATCCGTAGGCCTTGGCCAGAGATGACGTACCCCAGAAACGGGAGGCTAGTCTGATGGAAAAGGCACTTCCCTAGCTTGGCATACAGGTGGTTCTCCCGGAGACGTTTCAGTACTTGACGAACATGGCTGCGGTGGGTCTGGAGGTCAGGAGAGAACACCAGGATGTCATCAAGGTATACCACCACGCAGGTGTGGAGGAGGTCCCTGAAGACGTTATTCACGAGCTCCGGAAAGACGGCAGGAAAATTGCACAGTCCGAAGGGCATCACCAGGTACTCAAAGTGCCCATCCCTGGTGTTGAAGGTTGTCTTCCATTCATCGCCCTTGCGAATTCGGACCAAGTTGTAGGCCCCTCTTAGATCCAACTTAGAGAAAATCTTGGCGCCCTGCAGGCGATCAAAAAGTTCTGTGATCAGCGGCAATGGGTAACGGTTTTTTACCGTCATCTTGTTCAAGCCCGGTAGTCTATGCAGGGCCGCAAGGTACCGTCCTTCTTCTTCACGAAAAAGAACCCCGCGCCAGCGGGAGACGAGGACTTTCGGATGAACCCCTTCCGGAGATTCTCCTGGATGTACTCGGACATGGCTTGGGTCTCAGGCACCGACAGTGGGTAGACTCGGCCCCGGGGAGGACTGGTACCCGGCAATAAGTCGATCGGGCAATCGTATGGACGATGCGGAGGCAGACTCTCGGATTGTCTCTCAGAGAACACATCGGCGTACTCCAGATATTCGGGCGGCAGCCCGGGCAACGACTCCTGAAGGGTTGCGCGAGAGCAGGGAAGCACCGGGCGAGGTGCCACCAAACAACGCCCCCGACAGTTGGGACCCCAACGAATCACCTCTCCAGTAGACCAGTCCAGGATAGGATGGGAGTCCGAGGAGGATCGCCGAAGAGGAGCGAGGCAACACATAGAAGGAGATTTCTTCCGTATGTAGCGCCCCCACGTGGAGGGACAGTGGCTTGGTGACAAACTGGATAGTGTCGCTAAGCAGCTCCCCGCTGACGGATGAGATGACAAGCGGTTTCTCCATGGCGTTTCCCCACCGACAGCCGATACTGCTTCACTAGGGACTGGTGTATGAAGTTCCCGGCGGAGCCCGAGTCCAGAAACGCCGGAACTTGGAACTTGATACCAGTCTCTGACACGACCTGTACTGGCATCAACAGGCATGGAGAGGAGGAGGTTGCACCTAGGAATGCCTCTCCCACAGATCCTAGGTGCGGGAGTTTCCCGCAGGCTTGGGACACTTGGGACAATTCCTCCGAAAATGCTCTGGGCTGCCACAGTAGAGGCACAAAGGGTTTCCTTTGCCGACGCTGGACCAACTCTTGCTCAGAGAGGCGAGCCCTATCAATCTACATGGGCTCGTCGGTGGGTGTTAGCAGCTGTGGCGCAGGAGGCCCCTAGAACACCGGTGCCAGGCAAGGAAACCGGCAAGGTTGGGTTGACTGGCGCTCTTGCTGAAGCTCCTCCTCCCGTTCAATGAAGCGTACATTGATGCGGGTCGCCAACCAGGATCAGGTCACTGAGGGAAGACGGGAGGTCTCTAGCTGCCAAGACGTCCTTCACTCGGCTTGAGAGCCCTTTCTTGAAGGTGGCGCACAGAGCGGCCTCGTTCCATGACAGTTCAGAGGCCAGAGTACGGAATTGTACCGTGTAGTCTCCTACAGACAGATCCCCTGGCGTAGGTTTTGGAGGGCTGTCTCAGCGGAGGATGCACGGGCTGGTTCCTCGAAGACGTTGTGGAACTCGCTGAGGAACGACTGTAGATCCGCCGTCACTGGATCGTTCCTGTCCCATAGGGGTGTAGCCCAGGCCAGGGCCTTCCCGAAGAGGAGGCTGACCACGAACGCCACCTTCGCACGTTCAGACAGGAACTGATCGGTCATAAGCTCCACGTGCATAGAGCATTGGGTGATGAACCCCCTGCAGAGTCTCGGGTCTCCGTCGAATTTAGCTGGGAGTGACAGCCGAAGCTTGGGCCCCCTCAGAGTCACAGGAACCATAGAGGCTGGAACCACGACAGGAGCTGGCGGAGGTTGCTGCTGCTGAGCGGTGACGAGCTGCTGCACCATGGAGGAAAGTTGCTAGTGCTGCTGCGCTTGCTGGGCGATCTGTTGCGATTGCTTGACCACGACGGTGGTGATGTTGGCAACACTTGGCAAGGGCACCTTGGTGGGATCCATGGCCGGATCCTACTGTAACGGTCTGGAGGTGGATCCACTGGACCACCGCAGGCGATGACGTAAACCCACACCAGGGAGTGGAGTCTAAGTGGGTCCCGGTATTCACCAGAGCCCACCGCAAAGCGGGATGGTCTTGCTGCGGCGGGAGTCCACCAGGTCACTACCACTGGCGGGGCTTGCCTGCGGTGGCGGCCAAGGGTAACGAGGTACAGGATCGGCAGGCAGGCTCGTAGTCGGGGACAGGCAGGAGGTCAGGACAGGCGGCTCTGGTTCGTAGACGGTAGACAAGCAGGAAGTCAGGACAGGCAGCACTGGTTCGTGGTCGGTAGACATAGGCACGGTATAGGCATAGACACGGTAAGGCAAGATAGGAACACACTAGAACACTTTCACCACGGGAATATACACCAAGGATCCGGCGAAGGCCGGCAGGAAGGGGCCAGAATAAATAAGAGCAGTGCCCGGCAATAACCAATTACCGGCGCACTGCCCCTTTAAATTCAAACTGCCAGCGCGCGCGCCCCTAGTGGCGGAGCCACGTGCCGGGAGACGGAGACAGACAGAGCAGGAGCTCAGCCGGGTAAGTGAACGCCGGAGGGGGCCAAGACATGAGCGGACCCCAAACCCGACGTGCGGGACGGGGCTCCGCTGGGAGCAGGGGCACGGATGCGCCTGCGACCCGGGACAGTGGTCGCAGGGGCGTCCGTGACACCATGCTCTTGTGATCATCCGCCTTGTTGTACATCATCAATTGGTAAGTCCCAACTTATATTTTTTTATATACGTTTCATATTATTTGCATGTGACTGCTGGTTAGCATAATTTCTGGAATACGTTTTGTTGCTGTCTGTGCCAACCAGCATTTTTACAATAGGAGGGACTGGACTGTCCTAGTGACATGATACTTTTAACTCAGTTTTTGCAACAGGCTTTGATGCAGCTTGGATTAAGGAATAAAGCAATAAAGTACATGAAAAAGGGCTAATATTATTGTAATTATAATAAATCAAAGACAAATCAGAGGGAACCTTGTATCAATTATGAGTTAAAACATAACTATTCATTTTTCAAAAAACAAAGTCAAGTATATTTAAGGAGAAAACTTTTGCTCTGTGTTTTATACAGGTGTACTAGTTTGCCACAAAGAGGGCCTGTTACCAGGTGAGCGGGTAAAGCGGATAGGGGACCCATTGGAGCACAGCACTGGGCTTTCTCCGAGGGGGTGTGACTAAGTGGCCGTCAGGTACCTTCACAGAGCCTTTGATGGTAAGGTTGGCTTACCCCGACAGCCGCCAGATGAAACCTCAGAGCAGTCCCCAGCAGTGGAAGCTAACTAGACAGGTCAGAATTGCCAAAGCTAGGCACCAAAAGAAATAGGGACAAGAAACAGCAGACTAGGTGTAGAGACGTGCCGGTACAGAACTGAACAAACAAGAGACAGTACTGAACACACAAAGGCCAAATGGATGCCAAAGGGGAAGGCGAGACAGAAGCCATGGTGCAAAACATTAACAGAAAGGACACAACACCAAGAAAATGACAGGAAACAAAGCAGAGACACAAGCCAGGACAGTGACTAGGAACTAAGGCATGAACTGACAAGGCAATGGCAGATATATGGCAAGAACTCAGACACAAGAACATGGCAGGAAAACTCACAGACAAAGACTCATAACAGCAGATGAACATAGCAGCAGACCAACAAAAAACATGCAGCATCTCACAAGGACAGCAACAACACACTAATACTAACAAGACACACCATAACACAACACTGGCACAACAAGGATCAGGGAGGGATTGTGGGAAGGAACAGGCTTATAACCTCACAGGTGGAAGGAGATTGGCAGAGGAAACCCAATCCCGCTGCACACTGTGGTAATAAATGAGAGCATAATGTGGCTGCGCCCCTCTACAGAGAAACAAGAAAATAGGACAGAAGCCACAAGATGGTGGAGTAGCAAGGCCAGCATGGGAAAAGCCGCACAGCAACCACAAATGGGTAAGCAGACAAGCAGTGGACAGTGAAGACAGTACAGAAGCAGGAACGCAGCCATGTCCGTGGCCGAGAACAGGGACCACAACATGGACCGTGACAGGCCTCATGTATGAAAACTGTCTAGGTCTAAGACTTTCTTTGTTGCCCAAAACAACATAGCTCCCCTTTCATTTCATATAGCACCCTGAAAAAATAAAAGAGGAGCTCTAGTCTTAGATGTAGACAGTTTTCATACAAGAGGCCAAGAATCTCCATATGTACTGTGGGGTTTAGACTCTCTGTCCTTCCACTGGTTTTCCTTTCAAAGAAAAACTTGCAGTCTTGCTAGTTGCATTTTTCAAGAGAGTTTTAAAAGCTTAACATGTACTGTTACAAAATTATAAGTAGAACTGTTCACCAAAGAGAAATGTGTGTATGTATTATCCCAGCTGCTGCTTCTCCTTGAACTGGTCAAGCACATTTGCAGTTGTTTTGGAAAGCCTTCATCAAACCTTAAAAAATGATTAAAGGGCAACCATTCTGAACCTTTTGTAGGTGTTTTCTATCTTTGTGTATTTTTGAAGAAGTTTTTGCATTGATAAGGCGTCTTGTACCTAACTGTATTGAGCAGGCATCTTACTTTATGGTGCATTTCTACTGTTTGTTTGTGAAGATAATTAGTTGTCTAGCTGCAGGTTTCAATGTTCAATTTTTACTTTTTATTGACTTCATTTTAACTCCTTTTTCTTCTGTATGGTCTATATTTGCCTCCTCCATTTGATAATAAATTATAGCAGTCAGTGCTATAACAAGGACTTCTAAGGCAGGAATGTACTGGGGCATTTTAGGGCATTTGTTAGCCCCTGATTTCCTCATCAAATGATAATCATTCTGCTTAGCGGTTAGACTTTGAGTGGAAAGAAAGTGGACAATGTTTGTATGTTATTGATATTGTTACCTTGTTATATTTTTTTTAACACAGCAAAATGAAAACCACCCACTTCTATAACCATTCCCAAGATAGCCCCAAAATAGTTTAAGTTGTTACTGAACCAGCTCACATAATTTTTCAGTGTCCATTCACTGCTTGTCAAGTCAGTGCTACTATTCCTATTGAGAATCGCCCTCACTAAACAGGTGACCCTCATGGTCAGCTCCACATGGATCTGTGGCACTCCCAGCATCCAGCATAGTAGTTTCTCCTAAGATTTAGGGCAGGGCTGGGCAATTAATTTTTCCCTGGGGCCGCATGAGAAAGTGGGATGGTTTTAGAGGGCCGGAATTAAAAAAAAAAAAAACTCCATATGGTGAACGGGAAAAATTCATTTTTTGGGTTTTATTTTTGTGGAAACTTACTCTGTACCCTCAGTGAGGCAAGTATATAGATACGTCCCCCAGTAAGGTAAGTATATACAACTCCCCTCAGGCAGGCAGGTTTATAGATATAGCACCCCCAGGCAGGTATATAGAAATTAAAAATAAAAAAATTTAAAATAACACTAATACTCACCTTCCCTGCTTCCCTGCCGTGCGTCTCCCTCTTCTGCCCGAGGCTGGCGGCATGATGGTGTCATCACATCGCCAGCGCTGGGACGCTTCTCCGGCAGCTCCTCAGCTACACAGAGTAATTACTCCGTGCACTGAGGAGAGGCAGCGGCACGATGAGCTGACTTCATCGCGTCGCTGCCCAACTCACAAATGCCGGGTAACAGTAACGCTGACGGCCCGCCGCCGCCTCTCAGCGCTACCCGGCCACGCTACTTTTCCTTGACCTGGGCATCGTACGCCGTGGGCCGCATCCGACCAGCTGGAGGGCCGCATGCGACCCACCGGCCGTACAATGCCCAGGTCTGATTTAGGGGGACATGTATAAAAACTGTCTTTCTTTTAAGACTTTCTTTGCTGCCCTTAGCAACCAATCCGAGTTTCCCTTCATTTCACAAAGTGCTCTGAAAAAATGAAAGGGGATCTCTGATTGGTTGCAAAGTCATAGACCTAGACCGTTTTCATACATGTGGCCCTAAATCTTTTGCTTCTTTTGCAGAGGGGAAATTTGTATCCTGATGTCCAAGTCCAGGCTTAATACTTCCCCATGTCTCATAGGGCTTTCGCCACACTTTCTCTCTCTTTTTATCAGGTTACTAGTGTGGTGGCCTGATGCACAAGCATTATGAGGGTTATTAACCTGCCAGTACTAGGCACTTTCCTGGCCTATGCCCATAATTGTATCTACCCTGGTAGATACAAAAGCACTGGTAGGTACAAAAACACTGCTCGGTGCATCCATATATGTACGTAAAAAGTCACAACACAAAAAAAGTGTTCATTGAACAGTACTTCATGTTTAAAATGGCCATTTAAAATGATAAGTGACAATTTATCAAAGGATATACTGTAGCCCTGTTGTGTGAGAATTGTTAGTCCATCCCCATTTCACACATACAAATGTGTCCTTTCTTCTCTTCTTTTGAGGTTTGACATATCCTGCAAGGGTTGTCACATATGATGATCAGATTTTAAAAAGAAAACTTGATTTTGCAATATTCTATTGAGATTTGTATAGTCTATATGTGTCTAAGTGTGGACAACCATTGCTCATTATGTAAATTGCAACTTGTCAAAATTTTTGCCAGCATGTTGCAATGATGCATTGAATTTGCATAGTGAACATCTGGAGTTCTTAAAAAAATTTGCTCAAAGGAAAGGGTGGTTGCATCTGTATGAGAAATTAGCTCCCAGTATGTCACTGCAAATATCATCTTAAAACAGACCCTGTGGAAGACCAAGTCATTGCCTTGATAACACCAATCCAAAGACAACACATTGGGTGACATGTATGATGGGGGCAGCGCCAGAAGACTGACGTATTTTCAACCCAAAATCTAGCGCAACCCCGTTCGCAATAGGTTTAAATCGCCTGCACGCCAATATCAGGCACAGTACTGAGCGCCCGCGGCGCAGTAGAGTGGGTTCATAAATCAGGCACATTCTACACTAATATTATGAGTTAAAAAGTTGCCGTCTACGTGCCAAAAATCATACATGTGGCCCATTGTCCCTGTCAAAATACCCAAACATTTTTCCTTGAATCCTACGCTGTGGTCACTTTATTCCCATCAAAGTTAACATTTTGATTAAATAAAATATTAGCATGATGTCACAATTTATTATATTGTGCCACCCAAATGTTATATTGTGCAACCCAGATCACAGATATAGGTGTCTAAGAGAAATGGTAGACTGACTTCTAAGCCTCTGTGTGGTATTGTGCTGTAAGCAGAAAGATGCAGTTGTTGAATGAGCCTCCCCCTGCAGTGATCTATTACCTGCTGTTCTGAATCCCACTGAGGAATTATTTCTGATGTCTATGGTCTAACACAAGGGAAATTTTTCACTCCTCTTTTATTGGATTCAGTGATAGATGCACTTTAGAGCGATACACTGTTTCCAAGTATTACAAATAGCCGATTTTCGGCAGTTTTTTTGACTTTTTCTTTCCTTTTATCAGCTTAGGTTGGATGATTCACTTTTAATGCCTCATATTGTGACTAGCTCATCATAAACAATAATAGGATCCAGCAATGCTTTTCTATAGTTACAGGAAATAGCTTGCCAGAAGGTGAAGCCACACATTTCATATTGTCTGCTCCTCTACTGAAGAATGGCAAATGGAAGACTCTACAGGGTGAACACTTCTTATCTATTTTTATATTAATGTTTAAATTACGGTCACTATTTTGTCCTAAGTACTTTCTTTTCCTTGTATTTTACTAGAAAGGTGACAGAAAATCTACTTGTAATGAACAACAATGCCTGCACCGGGTGTTGCGTCCTTTAACATCATATCTCAGGGTATCTACAAAGCCACACTCTCAGCTATCGTAGAACTTATAAATGTGTTTCTATACATTTTATTTAAAGCTTACGTGCTAGTGTCATTGTTGAGCTTTTAAAAGGTAACAATGTCAATACCATACAAAGATTGTCCACTTTCTGTCCACTCAAAGTCTAACAGCTAAGCAGAATGATTATCATTTGATGAGGAAGTTGTAGAATACACATTTCTTAACAATTTACTGGCACAAGTGCTACTTGTAATCAGGAAATTAGTGGAAGATTTATTTGATCTGGGTCCATGGACATTGTATGCTATGGACCCTCTTCCAATCACCACTATAGCCATAAGACACTTCATTTGACTTAAAGGGGTTTTGCCAAGAAGTGAGTTCCTTATCTAACAAGCTGATACTCCCCTCTTGAGGCTTGAAAAAAGGGGTGTTGTGTTTCTGTGTTTAAAAAAACAAGTACCTCCGCTGTGATGTCATCACTCCACCTCCAATGCACGTTCCTGATACTCAGTCTCTATAGTTGAGCAAACATTGTTTTGCTAATCCACAGAGGAGAACTGTATTGTGCACAAGCTATATGCGTTTTATTTCTCACTCTTATTTGCTCAGGAGAGAAGATAAGCTCAGCAGTCAGTCTTCTTTCATTCCTTCAGGAACAGCTGCAGAGGGAGAGGGAGGGGGGCTGAGCAGAGAGCTAGCAAGCTTCTGCTTGTTTACTAAGATAATTACATTACAACCAGTGGATTCTCTATATAAAAGACACAGGATCTTTCTCCCCAGTCCCTTCAAAGCTCGTTCATGTTCCCTGCCATCAGATAAGAAGTGCAAGCAATGCAAGTGTGGCCGATCAGCTCCTGTCAGCTCCTGGTCGTGTCTGATGTAAACTGTCAGGAAACCAAGGGCATTTAAGAAAGGCTGTAGATCTCAGAGGCTTCACTTTTTTTGATGATATATATTTAGAAGAGTGATTAAATACCCATTTTGGAGGATCCCATGTCAACATTAGATTGTGGCAAAACCCATTTAATAAATTGCACGTGAGTGCTTACTTTTTTCAGTTAAGTATCAATGGGCATCCTCCTGCCATGGAACCTTCTAATTCTCAGATGGTCATCCAAAAATACTCCAATCCATCCAAAAATACTCTTAAGTTAAGTTGACAAACTGGCATGAGAATGTACTACTGTTTCAGTTATAGTCTGAAATAGGACTCCTGAATGATTAAACAACAGTACAGAGCTCTAGGTCAGTTAATTGTTTAATATAGCTCTCAATAATCAGTCTGTCCCACGGAGCGTTTTGTCATTAACTCGCTGATATCGAAGAGATCAAGAACGGATTTTTTATCTTTCTAGGAGCCCGATGGCTTCTATGAGGATCAACATGGACAACCCTAAGAACAGGGTTACTGTAATGATGCTAGTTGTCACAGGATAGACTGATCCTTATAAGAAAAGAAAGCTGCATGTAAAAATTGTACAAAACATGTGGGATTCTTTATCAGAGCTGCAGGACACCATGCAGACCATGGCAGAAACATGGGTGAAGGTGACACCATAAAGGCTTCGATTTGGAATCAAGGCTATGGAAAAAATAACTAACCCTAACTAACTCTCCCTTAAAAGGGTTTTGCCACAAAGCAAAATTGATGTAGGAAGCTTGCAAACTAAATAATAAACATTTTCCCCATTCGTCATTATTACAAATTCTCTACCATTTTTGTTTTAGCTGCTACCTTACTGATTCATAGTGTACAGCTCGTCTCCAGGAGATACGACCAGTGATGAGAGCTCCTCAGTCTTGCTGCACATTCTCAAACATCACATCTCCTCTCAGGCAGCTATTGTCAGTCTCTTTCTTGCTTAGTAATCACACACATTTACTCAATGCTGAATGTTCAACTCCATCTGCTGTCATTTTACTCCTGTCATCTGTACTCCTTAGAATTAGTCAAACAGAAAAAATTAATAAAAAGAAAAAAGAAACCTCAATGAGATATGTTCACGAATACAAAAAAAATCTATTATGTTTGGCTCATGCAGGGATTTGAACCTAGGACCTTTATGGTGGAAGGCAGACTTTTTAACCACAAAGCTACTTTGCAACTACTTGCAGTTCTGAACATAACCAGATATTTCTAGACTAGAGTGAGCACACTGTGAGGAAAGGCATGGTGATAGCATCCTGCTGGGTCACATGATATGCAATTCAAACAAAGCACCCACGCCCCTTTTGCGCTCACTGAAAGCTGAAGCTGGAAAAAGGAGGTATGAAATAATTTTGTGGCAAAACCACTTTAATCTTCCTCAGCACCTAGTCCTATTGTTGTCCCTTACGCTAGAACCCCTGAACTGAATCTGTCCCTGATAGATCCCTAATAAATGCCACTAAATTACAACTGATCCTATATAATAAGCTGGCACCAAGTAGGATCTGGGAATAAACATCACTGACAACTGATGTATAGCAACTTAAAGGGGTTGTCTCATCTCAAAGTTTCATAGGATGCATGATTGAAATAATGCTACTTTGCTCTGTCACTTCCTGGTCAAGCTGTCTGTAATTAGCATATGAGCTCCATGTATTCAGACTTCTCTGTTTATCAGTCTAGATTAGCTAAATTACTTTATCTGAGGTCAGAGAAGCTCCGGAGCTAATGTAAACAGTAGAGTAATTAGTCTTTTGTCTGAAAGATCAGATAACACACAAGCTCTCACACTGCTGGCTGTGACCTGTGTGATGACCTCACTCCCTGCTATCAGATAGAACAAACAGCAGGGGGTAAGGAGTACACAGGTCAGTCACTTAGGGAAACAGATAGAGCACAGAAGGTGAGAAAATCATTTGTAGCTCCTTATCAAAAAAAAGATGAACAACGCAATATATTTGGAAAACGTCTTCATTTAGTGTTCCCTACATTTTGAAAGCTATTCTTTGTAGTGAGACAACCCCTTTGAGTAGAACTAGAAATACAAGAGAAAGCAAAGCCTCTAAATACTAATTTAAGTAAACTAAACAGATAACTAGAGACAATCACTAGATCTGAATCAAACAGAACATAACTAGATACTAAATCACAGGAGCAGAATGCTAGCAGATTCCTAGCCATAATCTCTCAAGACATGCAATATATTCGGTGTTCTGACTGCCAACGTAAAGGAGCTTCATAGAGGCTAGAATAAACTAGTCTACTTATCAGTTCCTGGTGCATGACCTGGTCAGTTAATCTGCCCTCAAAGTTGTAAAGCAACCACCTCCTCATAGACCTGAATTGTAGGAGAAGACAAAATGGTAGGGGAATTCCTGCTATTTCTAACAATTATTTCACAAAGAAGCTAATAGTTAATTTTGGTAATATGACCTATATTTGCAACATGACTCTCAACCTAAATAAAGATCTAGGGTTTTACAGAAGCCAACAAAACCCACAGAAACCACCAGTCCTTTCCATAGGCCTATTTGTTTTGTAAAGTACTAGACAGAAACACCAGAAGAGTCACTTTCTCAAGCTGCCTTAAAATAATTTAAGGGATGTTCTGTGTAGATTTACTGTAACATGCAGAATAAAAACAAAATTTCTAGTATATTACCCAATAACTAGGACACACATTGCTGCTGGACTCAATTTTGAGACACATCATACCCTTTATTTTGGCTAAGTCAAGACTCTAGTATGCCAGCAGTTCCAGTGATTAGACCACATTCTGTTTTTGCAAAGATGCCAACTGAGCACTTAGCTATAGAAGTCTACATTTTAACATGTCAAAATCCCATGGAATATTTCCACGGTTTACTGATGTCGGGAGGTTATTCACTTTGGATTTAAAATAGTTAAAAAGTCATAGAAATGCAGCAAATTAAATTCAAAGGGTATGTACCCATTTGCAATTACTTTATTTGCCCTAAAGCATCTAAAAATAAAATAAAAAACTTTACAAATATTTTCGATGTGAAGATCCATATTTCAGTATAGCTTGTTTGATTCAGCAGGTGTGATTTTGCACCCTTTGACCCCTCTTCTTGCTAACCAGCTTATGACAGGAGAGTTGACAGCCACATGACTTCAGGATTAGACATCATACAGGGCTTGTTTGTAGTGTGTAACCATGGAGACAGATAAGCTTGCATAGGAACTGTGGACAGTAATGTTATAATCCTTTTATAAAATTGTCCTCACTTATTTTATTTCAAATGCCGTGCTGCATTGGACAATTGTTGCAAATATTCATTTACGCTGCAGAGGGGGCATTCATTTTATGTAGTGCAACCCACAACAATAAGCTTATTTCAAGATATACCATTGCTGGAGCCAGAAGCAACCTGCTCTAATTTGTATGAAAATCCAAATAAAAGTGTTTAATTTTCCTTAAGCAATTTCACACACCAGTTTGCTCTCTCTTACAAATGAGGCATCTAACTGGGTTCTGCTGGTTTGAAATTGAGCTATCTGAACCAAACAACATCACAGCAGATGAGGGCAAAGGTATTATAATTAGTAACTAATTTGCTCCTCTTCTAAACTAGTTGTACCCTTCTCTGTCAATCTCTAACCCTGACGCTAGTGTACATTATTTCAAATAATGTATATGTATGCTAAAATTACATTGAGCACAGGAAAAAAAATTGTTGTAAATTGCAGCAAAGAAATTGAATACTGATATAACAAGCATTTTAAGGGGAGGTCTAGGTTCAGAAGAGTCGACTGACAGCTGTCCGCAGGTTGTCTGTGGTTCTGGATTTCAGCTTCAGTAATTTCAGTATAGTCACAGTGTCATATGTGTCTCACAACCTACAGATAAAGGTAGGACTGATTCTAAAAGAATGCCGCCATGTTTTTCTTATCCTTGACAACTCCTTAAACTATATATTTCTCATTAACTAATATCATATAAAAGCTTATGTAGATGCTACAGTCTTAAGAATTAGTTTTATTATAAGGCAAAAAGAAGCAAAAAAAGGCCTCCTCATTGTTCCTATTTTGTGAGTAAGATTCTTAGACCAGGCCGTAAAAAGTCAACATTTGCTGAGATATGAGACATCACCTCTTAGCATAGAATACAGGAGGTTGGATAACAGAGACTCAATAAACTCTTAACGAAATGAAGATGTTCAATTCTGGTGACATTGCAGATAATCTTTTGAGCAAATAAAAGAAAAAGTGAATCAATCTAATTACCCCACACAACACTGTAAAATGTTATTTTATTATAGTGGAATCGTCTTTAATCAAGTGTAAAGCAGGAATTACAAGTCCATAATTCGTTACCCCTTGGTGCTGCTGAAAATAAAATGTCAATTTACCAAACCCTTTTTTGGGTTGGGAAAACTGACAATAAAGACTAACAAAAGGGTTTCACCCCTCCATAAAAAAATTTTTTTCCTGTTTCTCTGTAAAAGGGTTTCTATTCAAAAAAAAAAGAAGAAGGGAAAAGAAATATTAAGGGCCTTAGTCTATCAAGTCTTTATTTTTTTTTGGAAAGATATAATGCCAATATTTGTCATAAGAATAGATTACTCAGTTCCTCATTTTTCTGCTTGCTGAGTAAAAATTCCCTTTTATTTTTGACCGTTCAGAACAGCTTTTGGTTTGGGGGGAAATTTTTGAAAAGGTGGAAGGCTGGCAAGCAAGTGTCCATCAATGAGGAAAAAAAAAAATCTATTCCACAATGGGAGTCTTTTAATACAATATTCCTTTCTAAAACCCCATTGGTTGGATATAGCTTTAAGTTGAGTGAAACAAGATAAGGTTTTGGGGTACTGTTTTATACCATTTTTTTTATTTTTTTTAAAACATTTTCAGACCCTTCCCACCAATATAAAATGACAACTCAAAATGGGGCAAGTTTTATGGAAAAAGGGTGGGACTTAGTGTGCTATGCCATGTTCCCCCAAAATCACAACATTTTTGTCACATTTATTAGCATAAAGTAAGCTAACACATAAAATATCAAATAAATTTAATAGACTTCTAAAATACAACAGTTTTTAAATATTAGAAAAAATGGTGCAGGCATTTAGTCTGTGCACATTAGCGTCAACAACAAAGTTAAAGTTAGGTGGAGTGTCCTTTAAAATGATATTAGCGACGTAGACCAAAAGCTCAAAGCAAGGACCTCCAAAGTAGAATTTTCAGAAATGCTACCTGTACCATGGGCCACACCAGAGAAGCAGTGGAGATTACAGAGGTAAATAAGTGACTAAAAAATTTGGAAGAAAAAAAGGTTTTGGGGTTTTTTGAGAAGGGGCATTTTTTTTGGGCCACAGACTCTATGCTGGGGACGGGTTTGGCTTAAAAGGGAAAGGGGCGCAGCGTTTTGGGGGGAAAATAGGCCGGGAAGTTGGAAAGCTTTTTTTTGGGACTGGGGGAGAGGCAACTACACATATAGCACAAGTAGTGAAGAAAACTGGGAATTAAATAAAACAGGGGATGGAGGTGGGGGTGTAAAATATTAATAAGCAGGGTTAAAAAAGAAAAAACCCAAAAATCTCTGAATTGCATGCTGCCCAAATGCCAGGAGTCTCGCAACAAAAACAAAGAATTATTTACTCTGAAAAAAATTGACATTAATTAAATTTTATTTATATAAAAATTAATTAATTAAGGGGTAAGTTTAGAATGGCAAAATTCTAAAAAATTTGATTGGGTCCTTCCCCCGAATTTCCAAAAAATAAATTCGTCCGAATTACTTGGGGCGAATCGCTTAAAAAAGCAGCTATTTCGGGTGCCGACCTCGGGGTTGGTGAACATTTGCCGTTTAAAATATGCAGGGGGAGTTGGTTGGTCTTCAACAAGTTTTTTTTTAATCAGCAGAGACTGGCCGCTCATGAATCGCTTCACTAAAAAATTCCCTGGGCATTTAAAAGAGGGCAAAAACACCAAAAAACTCAAGGGGAAGTAGCCTGAAAAAGTATGCCACAAAGCGGGAAAAAAAAAAACAAGTGAGAGCTCAGGTGGCAACATTAGGACGAGGGGGGGAGGGACGGGGGCACACAGCAGCATGAGCCAGCATGGCACAATGACTTTCTGGAGGTGGCAAAAACGAGGATCCACAGAGGGGAAAATGACTGAGAGGGAGGTCAGGAGGGGCAGCAGCAGAGGTCAGGCAGTGGCAAAAATGACACGGGGGGTGAAAAACAGGGGGAAAGAAGGGGCAAAAAGAAAATGGCCCACAATGATGAGGAAAAGCCGGGGAGGCACGGCGCAGCCACCACCCCTGAGGTAAAAAAAGGGGCACAAGAACAGTGTGGAGACACCGCACCACAGCAGCAGCAGGGGCAAAAAGTGTAATGACACAGTGTGGGACACCAGCCCCCACAGCACAGGGGCAAACAGTGGGCAAAATGACATTCTGGAGGGGGCAAAAAGAATTACCCCCCAGTGGCACAACCACAGTGTAGAGGTCCAACAGCCATAAAGGTCAGGCATGGCACAATGACTTTTGGGAGGGGGAAAAAACAAGAACCCAAGAATGGCACAATGCTAGACGGGGTCAGGGGGGCAAAACAGAGGTTACACGGCACAATGACATTCGGGAGGGCAAAACGGACTGGGCCCAATGGAAATGACTGGGGGGAGGTCAAAACCACATATGAGTGGGGCATGGCAAATGACATTCTGGAGGTGGCAAAACAGGAAACCCACGAAGGGCACAATGAGGAGCGGAGGTCACGGCGGCAGAACGAGGTTAGCAGGGGCAAAGACATTCTGGAGGTGGCAAAAACGGACTGGGCCAAAGTGGCACAATGAGAGAGTGGAGGCAAAACAGAGAGTATGAGGTGGGCAGGGCAAATGACATTTGGAGGGCAAAAAGGGGGAACCCCACAAAAAGGGCACAATGAATGAGAGAGGGGTCACGGGGGCAGCAGCATGAGGAGGCGGTGCACAATGACACAGTGTGGAGGACACGGCACACCCACAGCACAGCATGGGGGTCAAAGTGGCCAATGACTTTTGGGGGGTGGAAAAACGTATTGGGCCACAGAGTGGCACAATCACACAGGTAGAGGTCAAACACAGCGTCAGGTCACAGTGGCACAATGACATTCGGGGGGTGGAAAAAAAGATGGGCCACAGTGGCACAAGACACATGTGGAGGGCAGGCAGGAGTCACAGCGAGCTGGGGTCAGAGATGGCACAATGACTTCGGGGGGGAAAACAGGAGAAGCCACGAGGGGCACAATGCGGAAGCGGAGGTCACGGCGGCAGCCATGAGGTCAGGCAGTGGACAAGACCAGTGTGAGACAGGGCAGCAGCCCACAGCAGCATGAGGTCGACAGTGAAAATGAAAAAATTCGGAGGGGGCAAAAAAAGGAGTGCCACAAGTGGCACAATGACAGAGATTTGAGGTGACGGCGGCAGGGCAACAGCAGGGGTCAGAGTGGCACAATGACACAGTTGGATGTCCGGAAAAACACCAGCACATGATGCATAGATCCCCCAATGACAGGGGTTGAGGGGGGTGGCAATACCATCCGGGTAAAGAGGGGTGGTAGGAGATGAGAAATGGCACAGATGTGTGGCAAGGCGGAGGGGCCATTAGATATGGCTGAGGAGGTAGTTTAAAACCCAGAATGACGCCAAAACATTGGTGTTAAAAAACCGGGCCATCCACCCCTTTTCCTTGAAAAAGGTCAGTTTTCCCACTTTTCCCCCGGGGAAAAGCGGTTCCCCCTTGGGTAACAAAGGGCCCCCGCCGCACTGAACACCACTCTGATCACAATGCCGGGCGGGAAAACTTCTCCACGCAAATCGGCAAGTTGCGGCCACCACCAGTTTGGCTCCCCATATCCAGGGGATCTTCTAACTGAGGTGGAAGTGCTGTCCCAAATAGGCCCCCAACCTTTGGTTAGGGGCTCCAGGCCTGCTGGCGGTGGCGATGCCCCCCTCATAGGGGGGGTGAAGGAAGTGCCATCAGTGACTCCAGATTAGGTATACGATGGAGCTGGCACTGCTCCCACCCCCCCACCATCCCCCCGAGCCCGGAGTAAACGAGCGTGAGGAACCCCCCGGTAGATGTCAAGGGGGACATCCGCACATAGGAGCGGCCCAATGATTACGGAGATTTCCCCATGTAATTTTAGGGTTTTTCCTCCCCCTCAAAAGCTGGGGAAAAAACTCCCATTTGGGCCGTAGCGAGGTCCAAAGGGGGGAGCCCGAAGTCTTCCCCCCCCGGGGTGCTGACTATTTGGGGTTATAGCCAGGGAAATAAGATGCTGCGGGTATTGCACAAGTACTCCCAAAGGGCTTGCTTTCCCTTTCCACGTAACTGCCACGGGGGTTTTTGGGGGATCTGCCCTCTTCCTCATCTCCATCCACCTCCTCCAGGTCCTCCCTCCCTCTTGACACCTGGGGAGAAAAACCACTCATTTTAAGACAAGCTTCTGCTCCAATGCCTCCTCCTCCATTTCAGTCCCCACGGGTCATGTGGGGCCCCGAGATGTGTCACCACGTCCCCATCCCCCCGCCCCAAAAGATTTTTAGCATCGTTCCCGGACATGAAGCAGTGGAATACGTTATTCATCCCGTTCCGGCGACTGACAAAAAGCGCCTCCTCGAATGGGCCCCAAAAAAACGCAGGGGTTGCATGACCCACTGGGGACTCAAAGTTTCACAGGGGGGTACTTTTGTCTGCCTGGATCATCAAAAAATCGTTAAGGGGCCTTCTCTTTCATACAGTCGGGCCAAACTGTGCAGGGGGGAATTTCCCGGGGTGAAAAAAATCGCATATCAAGTGTTTGGGGGGGGCCTTTTTTTTTTTTCCGCTGCAACCGAGGGGGTTTCCGGCTTTGTACGAATGGAAAAGTGCATGCACATTTTTTGGGCCCTTTTTTAAAAGTTCGAAAGATGGGGAAGACTTCAGGAAACCTTTTCACAAACCCGATTGAACACTGCGCCTCAGGGCGCATGCCCTCCTCCCGGTGACGCGGGGCCCATTTCCCCCCATTGCCGTCACCATGGTTCCCATTTTCAGTTGGCGGGAGAAAGCCACACATCGTTTCTTGTGCTGACGGGACATTCCTCCCCCCGTGTGATTCGTTTTGCCCAGCAAGCCAGGGGTAAACTGCGTGCACCACTGGGGGGCCTACAATGGGTATGATGGGGAATTTTGGAGGGTGATAAGGGGTGATGGGGGGAGGGGAGGGGACATTGGCGAGGGGCAGCCCCGTTTGACAACGTGGAGAGAAGCGGTCCCCCTCCAAGTTGTTGGTGGCCGGGGAGAAAACACATTCACCCCCCTGGGCCCAAAGGGCATTACTGGCCCTGACCCCATTAAGCTCCCAAATCCCGCTGCCTGCACCTTGGGAAAAAACCGAAACTCAAAAATGCCCACCTTCTGTTCTCATATTTATGAAGTCTGGTCTGCCTTTTTGGAAAAGAAATTACGGGTTGGAATCTCCCTTGGCTCGGCAAAGCCTTATTTCTAATGGGGCAGATCCACCCTTTTGGAAAAAAGAGGGGCTGCAAACCAAAAACTTGGACAGGAGAAGGTCAGTCTGCACCTAGGATGGTTGCGATACTGTTTTCTCTTTGCAAACGCCCGCTGAAAAACGGGCCCATGGTAGCGAGGACAGGACATTGGGGGGAGTGATGTCAAAAAACACTCCCCTTCGAGTGGTACTTGACTGGGTGCAATGCATGGTTTCCACTGGGGGGCTGCTGCCTGCGTTTGGGTGTGGGGCAAGCTGGACCAAAACTCTGAGCCATTTTTTCCCAGGCCCCCGGATGGTGAAATCATTGTTGACCAGGGGCCTGGGGGGGCCCAAAGTTACTCCCTGGCTACCTTCACTTTCTGCCCACAGATTTTAATAACCCATACGGCTCTCCGGGGGTCTTTGCAAAGAATACCCCCACCGCCGAGTTGGATTTTTACCGCCAACCCCCGCCTGATGACTACTCCCGCTGCCTCGCTGGCCCCTGTGCCCACTTTCTTTGGACCTCAAGCGGATTTTTTTTCCCCGGGCCGCTTGGCTCCCCCACCTCACACGCGCTATTCCCCGACTCACGCCCACACCCATTGGGCTGCGTGCGTGACGGCCCAAACTGACGCCCTCTTCCCCCAACGTGTGTAGCCCTTGCCTACCCCTCCCAAGGCGGTCGTAAAAAAACACTATTTTTGTTTTACGTCATGTGTCCTCTCACGGCTTGGTATGCCGAGGCGACCCCTCCCCATGACCCCCATGCCACTCCCCATCTATACTTTTCCCCCCTATCAAGAAGCAGGGGGTATTTGGCCCATTTCCTTCGCTGCCAAGTACTCTGACTCCCTCCCCAAAAAGTTCATCCTCGCTATTATGGCCTGACCCAACCCCAAAAGTAATTTTGGGTGAGGGGAAACCGGGTGGACAGAGGGGGGCTGAGGCAGGTGAGGGCCCTGAACTGCTCCTGGGCCCTTTCCAACCCAAGGGTTGTGTCTGAGGGGTTCCCCCGACTTTGGGGGGGGGTGTCAATGTCATCTGGAGGAAGAGGATGACCTGTCAAAAAAATCAAAAACCTTTGGGTTTTTGAACAACACACGGCCCTAATGGCGGCGGTTTGGCTCACCGAGTGAAACCCCTGCTGCAAAAAAAGCCCCATGCGTTTGACCCGGGGCCCATTCCCGGAAAAGTTTTTGCCCTCCACCGAGGTGCAAGCCTCCCCCCTCTCTGTCTACATATGTTTGTTCAAAAAAGACAGACACTTTTGAGATGATATCGTATATGATAAATAAACCCTTTTTTTATCCAAATGAACCCCGTAACAACTTGGGGAACCTTGGATTAAAATTTTCGCTCCCAAATGGCCAGGGAAAAAATTTTCTTTGTTGTTCGTTTTAAAAAACACTGTGTGTTTTACTAAATGTAAAAGCACAAACGGGCTTAATTAACCTGGGACATGAATTAAGCTACAGGAAACATGTATATATTTTGGCGTTGAAAAAGACGGTTTATTTTTGTCAGCACACCAGCAAAACAACGCTTAATTAACCCCGGGATGTAAATGCGCCAAAGAATTGAGCCCACAAACTATAGCTTTGTAGCGTGTTACAATTGCGTGTTTTCTACGCCACACAACAAGAATACAGTTGTAATTAACCTTTGCTTGTGAATTAGGCTGCAGGATAAATGTATATATTTTGGCGTTGAAAAAGACGGTTTCTTGGGGGCAGCACCCCAGCAAAACAACGCAATTAAAACACAATTAACCCCTGATGAAAATTGCGCAATAGAATTGAGCAGCCAAAAATGAAGTGGTATTTGTATTGTAAAAACGCTGTTTCTTTAAAATGAATACAACGGAACGGGCTTAGATCCCCACTTGGATATTGAATGATATGCAGTTGCAGTGGACCACACGGGATTTCAGATCCAATACCCCAAAATTTTGAAATAGAAATTAAAAAAACATCTCTGACAAGCTGAGACACCCCACAGAAATCGCTATATAAAAATCAATTCTTCAGTAAGAGCTATCAGCCACGGCAGCACTTTCCCTGATCAGTACAGTGAGAGCGGTATGAGCTCCCAGCGTCGCGCCCGGACTTATATAGTGCGGTGACGTCACAGAATCCCCCCGGGTCTCTGATTGGCTTTCACCTCTGCACAGTCATGCAGGCTATGCCCTTCTTCCTCCCAGAGTGCTTTGCCCCATGTAGCGCCATGTGCTCGCACCATTTTATCAATCAAAAAGCACACTTCGTTCACCCCCGAAGTCCCCCAAACTTCGACTTCGTTCCGAACCGAAGTTTTCCTGAAATTCTAAAACGAATTCCACTTCGTTAGAATCAATTTCGCCCATCTCTAGTAGAAGGGCAAATTGATTCTAACAAAGTGGAATTCTTTAAAATTTCAGGAAAACTTCGTTTCTGAACAAGTCGAAGTTTGGGGTGATTCGCGGGAACGAACGTGTTTTTGATTGATAAAATGGCTGCGAGCACATGGAGTTACCTGGGGCAAAGACGTCTGGGAGGAAGAAAGGCTAGCCTACATGACATAAGCAGAGATGAAGCCAATCAGAGACCGGCAGGATTCTGTGACGTCACCACACTATATAAGTTCGGGCGCCATGCTCGCTCCTCACACTCTTCTCACTGTTCTGTGTAGGGAAGGTGCTGCTGCCGCTGCTGCTTATGATATCTCATACTAAAGAACTCACTTTTATACAGCGATTTTTGGGGGGTGTCACAGCTTGTCTTAGAGACTGCTTCTTTTACGTTCTAATTCTGATTTTGGGGTATTGGAACTGAAGTCCAGTGTCCCGTCCAATGCAGCTGCATATACATTTTAATGGTATCGCTCATTCTGAGCAAGTGAATACCCAAAGGGGTTTATCTAAGGCCTGTTCCTGTTGTATTCTTTTTAAAGAAACAGCGTTTTTACAATCCAAATACCACTTAATTTTGGTTGCTCATTTATTTTGCGCATTTCGATCCAGGGTTAATTAAGCGTTGTTCTGCTGTTGTGGTCACTAAAAGAAACGTTCTTTTTCACCGCCAAAGAAGAAATTTTGCCTGTAGCATAATTCATATCCGGCGGTTAATTACAAATTTTTCTGTTGTTGTGTTCTGTAAAATAAATGCCGTTTTAACACCCCAACAAACTGGTAATTGTTGGCAGCACATTTCTTTTGCGCAATTTACATCCAAGGGTTAACTAAGTATTTTTCTGCAGATGTATTCATTAAAATAAACGTTGGTTTTCACCGCCAAAGAAGAAATTTTGCCTGTAACATAATTCATATCCAAAGGTTAATTAAGCCAGTTTGTGCTTTTATATTCAGAAAAATACACAGTGTTTTTAAACGGTACATACAAAAAAATTTTTCCTCCCCTTTTGTGGAGCGCAATCTATATCCAAGGGTTACCCAAGCTTATTACTGGGTTCATTTGTAGTCAAATACAGGGTGTGTATTTATCATATACAGATATCTTCATCAAACAGTGTCTGTACACTTTAGAACAACCAGTATGTCACACAAAGAGGTGGCAGGCTCTTCACCTGCGAGTGGCAGTGGCACAAACATTCCTGAAATAGGCCCAGGTCGCAGCACAGCAAGGGGACATTGCAGCAGGGGTCACTCGGTGAGGCCAGAGCTGCCGGTGTCATCTAGCGGCCGTGTGTTCTTGATTGGTTGACTAGGTCATCAACTTCCTCCCAGATGACATCTGACAACCCCAGCCAAGAGTCGGTGGGACCGTCAGACACAACCCTTAGTTGGCATAGCCCAAGAGCAGGTCAGCGGCCCTCACCTGTCCTCAACCCGCCTCTGTCCCATCCGGTTCCCTCAGCCAGAATCTACTATGTGGTCTGGCTCAGCCCGGCACTATATAGCGAGGGTGAACAATTTGAGGGGTGGGCAGTCAGCAGCTACTTGGCAGCAAAGAAATGGGCCAATATCCCCCGCTTCTTGCAGTAGGCGGCAAAGCATAGATGTGGAGATGGCATGGGAGGTCATGTTTTTGAGGGGTCAGCCTCTGCATACCAAAACCGGTGATGAGGACACAGTGACGATGAAACACAAATTGATGATGAGTAACCGACCGCACTTGGGAGCCGGGTGAAGCAAGGGCTTCATCATCGTCAGAGAAGAGGGCGACAGCTTGCGTGTCAGGCAGCGGCGCAGCCAGCAAGTGGTTGTGTGGCCGGAGTCAGCAGGATAGCAGCAGTGTGAGGTCGGGAGCCAAGTGGCCACGGAGTAAAAACCCCCTTCGCAAGTCCAAGAAAGTACGGCACAGGCCAGCGAGGCAGCGGCAGCATAGCACTCAGTGCGAATATTGGCGGTAAAATCAGATACTCGGCGGTGTGGCAGTTCTTTTTCTAAGACACTAGAGGGGCCAAATATGGTATATGTTTGAATCTTGGGCAGAAAGTGAAGCGTAGCCAGGGGGCTAACGTTGGCACCACGGCCCTGGGGTCAACACATGCAGCGTCACCATCCAATGCTTGGGGGAAACGTGGCTCAGATTTTGGTGGTCCATCCTGCCACTGCAGCAAACAGCACAGCAGCACCCAGTGGCACGCAGGCCAGTGCAGCCCGTCAGGGCTCCACCACCCCCTGCAGAAGGGAGCTGTTTCTCTTTGCCATCATCTCCCGGTCCAGATGCTCCGGATCCTCGCTACTCATGGCGCCAGCAGTCGTTCAGCGAAGCGATTGCAAAGAGACAAGAGTATACGTCCAACCATCCTAAGGTGCAGAAGCTGACCGTGCTCCTGTCCAAGTTGTTGGTACTGCAGACCGTCCCTTTCCAAATGGTGGACTCTGCACCGTTCAGAGAACTAACGGCTTGTGCCGAGCCGAGATGGAGAGTTCCAAGCCGTAATTTCTTTTTCCAAAAAGGCAGTACCAGCATTTCCCTAAATATGTAGAACAGAAGGTGGGCTGGTCCTTGAGCTTATCGGTTTGTTCCAAGGTGCACCGCAGCGCGGACGTCTGGAGCTGTAACTACGGTCAGGGCCAGTACATGTCCTTTACGGCCCAGTGGGTGAATGTGCTTGCTGCCCAGACACACCAACAACTTGGACAGGAGACGCCGCTTTCTACTCCACGTTGCCAAACTGCGGCTCCTGCGCCCATGTTCGCCTCCTCCACCACCACCATCATCTCAGCCTTCACAAGTACTGCTCCATCATACTACATGTGTAGGGCACAGCAGTGTCACGAAGTCACACAGGGGAGGAACTGCTCCGCGTCATGCAGCAAGAAATCGATGTGTGGCTTCCTCCGCGCCAACTGCAAATCGGAACCATGGTGACAGACCATGGGAGTAACATGGTGTCTGAGCTGCACCGAGAAGGGATGGTCCATGCGCCCTACATGGCGCACGTGTTCAATCTGGTTGTGAAAAGGTTCCTGAAGTCTTCCACCGATCTTCAGAAGATTCTGAGAATGGCCAGGAAACTGTGCATGCCTTCATCCATTCCTACAAAGCCCGGGAAAACCCCCCCTCGAGTTGCAGCGGCAGAACGGCCTCACTCAACACACTCTGATATGCGATGTTTCCACACGTTTGGAATTTTCCCGCCGCACATGTTGGACCGACTGTATGAACAGAGAAAGGCCATAACGTTTTTTATGATCCAGGCGGACAGGAGTAAATCCCCTGTGTAACTTTGATGTCAGCCATGGCAGCTCATGCGTGACACCCGCCGTTTGCTGAGGCCATTCGAGGAGGCGACATTTATTTGTCAGTCGCCGGGACTACGGGGTGAATAACGTCATTCCACTGCTTCATGTCGTGGAACGGATGCTGAAGATTCTGTCTGGGGGGGGGGGTGGAGACGTGGCGACTAATCTTGCGGCCACATGAGTCCGGGGGACTGAACTGGAGGAGGAGGAGGGGGACATGGAGCAGAAGCAAATTTTCTTTTGAAATGAGTGGATTTTCTACCCAGGTGACAAGAGAGGAGGAGCAGGAGCAGCTGGAGGAGGTAGATGGAGATGAGGAAGACAAGGCAGATGACCCGCAAGCACTGTGGCAGTATACAGTGGAGATGAAGGCAGGGAGCCCCTCGGAGTCACTTGTGCAGATGGCCCGCAGCATGCTTATTTGCCTCATCCGGCAGAGGGATGACTTCTGGCTCTCCACCCTATTGGACCCTCGCTACCGGTCCAAAATGGGAGCCTTTTTCCCAGCTGCTGAGAGGGAGGACAAACTCAATACTATAGAGAAATCCTCCGTAATCAGTTGGCCACTGCCTATGTGCGGCATCGTCCTTCCTCTGACAGGGCTACTGGGGGGTTCTTCAGCGCTCACGTAACACTGCCGCGGCTTTCTGGGGACGGGAGGGGTAGGACCAGTACCAGCTCCATCAGCAGCAATCTAGTCTGGAGTTTACTGATGAGCAGTACCTTCACCCGGGCCCATGAGGAGGGGAGTCCCCCAGCAGCACCACAGCAGGACCTGGAGCAGTCCCTGACCAACAGGTGGTGGCCTACCCTTTGGGCAGCACTCTGCCACCCCAGTTAGAAGATCCGCTGGACTACTGGGGAGCCAAACTGGATGTGTGGCCGCAACTTGCCGAGTTTGCGTGGAGAAGCGTCCTCCCCGGGCCAGATGTGGCATCAGAGCGGGTGTTCATTGCGGCGGGGCCATCGTACCCGGGAGAACCCCATTCCAGGGGAAATGTGAACGACTCCTTTTGTCAAATGAATCGGGCTGGATGGGCCGGATTTCCACACCCTCCCTTACGTCAATTACATCCCATGACACCTCACCAAAACGTAGAAATGGTCGGGGGTTTAAACACCCCTCAGCCCTATTCTGTGCGCCACCCACCCGAGCCACACATCTGCTACAGTTTCTCCATCTGCCTACCCCCTCTTTTCAGGGGCTGGATTGCCACCAAAAACCCCCACACTCTGTCATTGTGTCACCTATGACCTTTTATGCTGGGTGATGCTGCTGTTTTCGGGCAACCCCACATGTGTCATTTTGCCATCTCTGACCCCATGCTGCTGCTGTTGTTGCTGCTCGGTACCCCCCACCTTGTCATTTCCACTGTCTGACATCAGCTGCGTGAGCTGCTGCTGACCTACACCCTGTCATTGTGCCACTCTTGACCTCGCTATTGCTCCCCGGCACCTCCCCAATCTGCTTGTGCCACTTTTTGGGGCCACTCCTGTTTTTCCACCCCAGAATTTGTCATTTGCCGGGGGGGGGGGTTGGGGCCTCATCACTGCTTTTGCTCCTCCCTACCCCCACACGTGCCCTTTTCCACCTGTGGGGCCCACCCTGTTTTTTTCCACCTCCGAATTTCATTGTGCCCTTTTTACCTCATGCGCTGCTGTGTGCTCTAACCCTGACCTCCACCCTGGTCATTGTGCCACTCTTGGCCTACTCCTGTTCTCCCCCGAGAATTTTTCATTATCCACTGCTGACCTCAGTGGGCCGTGGGTGTGCCGTGACCTACACACTGTGTCATGGAGCCACTCTGTGCCTACTCCTTTTTTTTGGCACCCCCAAATTTTGTCCCCTCTCGACCTCATCTGCTGTGGCGCTGCCGTCACCTCCACACTCGCACTGATGTTGCCAACGGCTTCCTTTTTTTTTTCACTTTCGCGCCATGACTTTATCAGGGTACATTCCCGCTTCAGTTTTTTGGTCATTTTGCCCCTTTAAATGCCCAGGGGTTTTTTTAAGAAGCGATTCTAAGAGCGGGGGCAG
>JAODAL010031016.1:0-49077 GCA_025379985.1 Phyllomedusa bahiana | reverse complement strand
TACCAACCCCAATTAATGAAAAAGTAAAAACTTTTTTTTTGCTGGACTCCAGGTTTGGAGGAGGGGGTGGGGGGGTGTAGCGGCAGCTTGTGCCATTTCTCTCCTCAGTCTCATAACCATAGTACGGCTTCAGGCGCAGAGCCAGCATGAATCATAGCGCAGCACTGCTGAGAGCGGGCGGCGAGAAGAGAAGTGTCACAGCTGCCGGAGTCCTCTGCAGCTCCTCTTTTCTATCAAACAAGTGGTGAACCATTGCCACAAATGCCAAGACCGATGACCACCCCCTGACCCTCAAATGTATGACCAGCACATGTATCTATATGCATGATCAGCACGTCTCGCTATGTATGGTCACCACGTTTATCACCACCACATGTATTAGTATGTATGGCCAGCATATGTGTCCGTACATGTGATCGGCACACGTTACTGTCTATGATTAACACTAGCATTACTATATATCACCATCACATGCCTTAGTATGTATGACCATCACATTGATCACTGTCTATGACTAACATATCCCTGGCACATATATCTATATATATGATAACCATGACTTGTATTAGTATTTATGACCAGCATATGTATTCATACACATGATTAACGCATGTATTACTAGATATGACCATCACATGCATTAGTATGTCTGACTAGCACATTGATCACTGTGTTTGACTAACATATATCACTACGTATGACTGCCACATATATCTATATATATGATAACCATGACTTGTATTAGTATTTATGTGATCAGCACATGTATTACTAGATATGACCATCACATTTATCCCTCTGTATGACTAACAGTATACATGATTGGCACATGTATGTCTGTGTATGATGAGCGCATGTTTTACAATCTATGACCATCACTACATATGACCACTTACGCTATCTCACGAAAATGAGTACACTCCTCATATTTTTGCAAATATTGCATTATATCTTTTCATAGGACATCACTGAAGATATGACACTGTGATACAGTGTAAAGTAGTCAGTGTACAGCTTGTATAACAGTGCAAATTTGTCTTCAGCGAACTGTTTGCAGGCTTTTTTTGTTCATCATGTTTAGAAGAGACTTCCTTCTGGGACGACAGCCATGCAGACCAACTGGATGCATATGGTCTGAGCAGTAACAGGCTGGCCCCCCTCCCTTACTCCCATCCTTATAACCTCTGCAGCAATGCTGGCAGTGCTTATGTCTATTTTGAAAAGACCATCTCTGGATATGATGCTGAGCATGTGCACTATACTTTGTGGTTGACCATGTTGAGGCCTGTTCCGAGTGGAATCTGTCTTGTTAAACCACTGTATGGTCTTGGCCACCGTGCTGCAGCTCAGTGTCAGGGTATTCCCAGTCTTCTGATAGCCTTGGCCATCTTTATGTAGAGCAACAATTCTTTTTTTCAGATCCTCCGACAGTTCTTTGCCATGAAGTGCCATGTGAACTTCCAGTTACCAGTATGGGAGAGTGTAAGAGCGATCACACTAAATTTAACATCCCTGCTCCCCAATTACACATTAGACCTTGTAACACTAACAAGTCACATGACACCGTGAAGGAAAAATTGCAAATTGGGCACAATTTGTCCATATTCACTTTTGTTGCCAGCACTTAAGATATTGGTGGCTGTGTATTAAGTTATTTTGAGGGCTCACCAAATTTACAGTTCTACAAGCTGTACACTGACTACTTCACATTGTATCCAAGTGTCATATCTTCACTGTTGTCCTATGAAAAGATATGATACAATATTTACAAAAATGTGAGGGGTGTACTCATTTTTGTGAGGTACTGTATATCATTATGCATGTCCCTCATATCTGTCCCTATATTGTCATTCACGTGTACCACTGTGTATTATCCTTACATGTCTCTTATTCATCCATCATAAGATCCACTTTTTGCAGTCAAACTTCCTGCTTGTGATAGTGTCAGTAGTACTCCAGGATAACTTTCCTACAAATTCCTTACTGCATTGCAAACTGGGACTCCCCTCCATAGTTACCACTGCTAGGGTCTATGTGCTGACATTAGTGTATAATCTCTCCCAACTCTGTATTTGCTGTCATGATAAAAATGGTCACTAGGACTCATGAGTCACTATGTAAACTGTATAGAGTTGCAATCATTATTTTCATGACAGCAGTACACAACCACCAGCCCTGAACTTCTGTCCTCTAATGTTAGTCAGTCCTGCCAGCAGGACTCGAAGATAAACAGTTCTCCCTCCCCTGTAATTACTGTAATGTAGTTACTTCCATTAACTTTCAAACTACAGGCTGGCAAGAGTGAATGCAGCCAGATTGTTTTCTGCTCAGGTCACACCCACTACAGAGGAGTGTTCCTGAACTGAGCCTGGCTTCAAAGCACACCCACTGTGTGATGTAATGTTCAGCTAGACCATGTGTACAATGAACGTCATGGTTTGCAGGAGATAGGGGGATAGGAGAACAGGGCTGTTTGCCTGGTTCTGCACAGCAGGACAGGTAAATAATTTTTAATAAGTAGGAATTACAAAGTTTAAAACAAATAAAAAGGTAATCCCGGAGAACCCTTTTAAATGTATTTTAGTGTTATTTTATTTGCTAGAGCAATACAAAGTAGCATGTACTGTATATGTGAGGTGTAAAGAAAATGATACATGTTTTTCTAAATTTTTGCAAAATAAAAAAACTGAGAAGTGTGGTGTGCGTATGTGTTCAGCCTCCCTGAGTCAATACTTTGTGGGACCACCTTTATCTGCAATAACGGCTGCAGTCTGTTGGGAAATGTCTCTTACAGCTTTGCACATCTAGAGGCTGGAAGTTTTACCCATTCTTCGTTGCAACATAGCTCTAGCTCAGGCAGATGCAAACGTTTGTGAATAGCAATTTTCAAGTCCTACCACGTATTTTCAATGGGATTTAGGTTTGGACAGTGATTGGGCCATTTTAACACATGAACATGCTTTGTTTTAAACCCTTCTATTGTAGCTTTGTCTGTATGTTCAGAGGGGTTTTTTTCCTGCTGGAAGGTGAACCTACACCCCAGTCTCTTGCAGCCTCTAACAGGTTTTCCACCAGGATTGCCCTGAATTTAGCATCATCCATCTTCCCATCAACTCTGAGCAGCTTCCCAGTACCTGCTGAAACAAGGCCTTCATGCAACCACCAGGCTTCACAGTGGGGATGGTATTTTCAGGGTGATTTGCAGTGTTCGCTTTCCTCCACATTTGGAATTTAGGCTAAAAAGTTCAATTTTGGTCTCATGCTGCTGTGTCCCCTACATAACTTTTTGCAAACTGCAAACAGGACTTCTTAAGTCTTGCTTTCAAAGATGTCTTTCTTTTTGTTGCTCTTCCATAAAGGCCATATTTGTGGAGGACACAACTAATAGTTATCCCGTGGACAGATTTTCCCGCCCGAGCTGTGGATCTCTGCAGCCCCTCCAGAGTGACCTTGTGCCTCGAGTCTGCTTTTCTTTCTTTTTTTTTTTTTGTAAATCAAATTTCCAAATACACATAAGAAACATACAAACTAGGGAGCAACAGTGTCCCTACATGGTTCAGGAACATTGAACAAGAGCGCATCTTACATCAAGTCACAACACCAGTTTATATTAACAATGAGACCAGAATAGAGCAATAATATCGATTGTAGCATCTGAATCGTCATTTGTCCGTGAAGGGATGGACCTTTCTCCACATCTTAAACCCGCAGCTGGAGCAGCTAGCGGGCAGTAGGTGTCCTGGTCATACCGTTGGTGAGCCGTTGTGCCCCCAGGTGGGGTGTTTTCGTGAATTATTTTCATGGTTGCTATAGTGGTAAGGATACGTTCACAGATTCTACCTTTTTTTCCACTTGCACAACTGCCCCATCATGAGGTATGGTATATGTTATAAAACCTAGAGAGAAGCGTGACCCCTTACTAATCTTAAGAACCATTTGTGCTCTTTGTTTCGGGTTAAATTGGTTTCAAATACTCAGTTAAAGGGGTTGTATCATTTCATTAAATGGTCTTCAAAATAAGGGACAGTGAAAACAAGCAACTTTGCAATTGGATGTCATTTGCAAAGCTGTCTTGTTCACTGTCTCCCTTAAACTTCTGTTTCTGTAAACACAGATCCCCAGTGCTGGTCGGATTCCTCCTCCTTTCATGTCATTGGCTGACGCTCTACTAATTTACATTCTGTCTGGCCCCTGCTCGTATTCACGGGAGTGAGCATTCCTACCTCTCTCACTCAGAATAAGGAGCCAGCAACAATTCACTCTGCACAGCCAGCAGCTGCACAGTAACACTGCAGGGCTTTTACAATCAGAAAAAAAGCAGAAAATTTACCCCCGTGCCTAAACATAGAAGGAGCATTAGGCTGCCTCTCTCACTCAAAGTAAGGGACTGGGAGCCTTTCACTCTTCACAGCCAGCAGAAACACAGAGGCACTGCACCTGCTTCTACAATCAGAAAACAGCAGAATAGTGTGTCGGACCCTAATGCGTGTAAACATAGAATGGAGATCTGTGCTGCTCTGGAGGAGTTTATAGAAGACTGGATTCAACTGTAACAAACCTCCAGCTGTAAGAGGAGAAGAGATCAGTGCTCTCATTTCATAGAAGACTGTCTAGACTGAATGCAAGCCTGTGGTATGTAAACAGCTCTTACAAAATAAGACTGCATAGGAAGAGGAACGCCACAGTGACATGTAGACTCAGACAGAGAGGGGGTGGGGAACACACTGACTCAGGAACGAGCATGAACAGTGAAGGGGGAGATGATGTCATCCCCTTCAGTTAAGAAACACCCCTGGATTTGTAGAGCTGAGAAGCTGAGAGCACAATGAAACACACGAACTGATGAAGCGATACATCCCTTTAATATGTTATATAATGCAATGAGATGAAACTAACAAAACAAAGAAAAGAAAAAAAAGTCTCTATTTTTTCTTTTTTCTTCAATCTTGTATATAAGCTCCCAGTGGTTTGTGAGGACGGGGACAAAAAACATCAGGGGAAGATCAGGATCAGAACAGGAGTAAGACGGACATACAAGGGGTAATGGGAGAACATCTACAAGACAGACAACTTACAATCCCCACATCTGGAGTGCGCAAGGCGGATGCCTGATTCATCTTCAGGACAAGTTAGATAATGGTCGATATGTCCTAAGTCTCCGTTCTCAGGGGATCAGTGGGGTTCCTGTTGGTTCTCTAAATTCCAGGTAGTGAGGCCAAAACCATGTTGTTATTTAAGTTGTATGTGAGTTGGGAGAATCGCAAAAAATGATTTCCATAGTGAAAAAATTTTTGGTCTTTTTTTCTTCTTTTTGGGCTGCCGTTTCCACCCAATCCATACAAAAGATGTGGGATAACTTATCTAGGAATAATCGTGTGGTTGGCGAGTTGGGCTGTATCCAGTGATGTAAAATGGTCTTCCTAGAGATGTAGAACCAAAGTTTTTTGGATGTTGCAGGTGTAGGGTTGTAGTCTGGCGGGAGGATATCGAAAATTCCAGAGGATGCACTGTGTGGGCAGGTGGGTAATAAATTAGTGGTCACAAAAGTTTTTACTCATAGCCAGAATTGTTGTATTTGTGGGCAGGGCCATAGACGGTGGAACAGATTCGTGTGTGGACTACCACATTTAGAGCAGGCATGGGTCCCTGGATTACCCATCACAAACCCCCGTTTTAGTGACACATATGCTCTATGTGCTATATTAAAGGACATTTCACAGTATGTCATTGCTGGGAGATATTTTGCTGCTTGTTTCATTCACATTATGATATCCTCTGGGGTGATGGAGGGTAAGTCCTTGGGCCAATTGCTCAGCCCAGTGTTTTTTGCAGAGTAGTCTATTGGGGAATGCAGTAGTTGGTAAAAGCGTGTGATTAAGCTTGTGGAGCGCTGTGATTCGCTCGTGATGCGGAATAATGGGTCTATCTACTCCTTCTCACCCAGTTGTTTTAAGACTTTGTGTACATAACTACATGCTTGTAGGTAGTAAAATGGGTTCCCTGTCATTCCAGCATATTTAAATTTGGCTTCATTAAAGGTCGTCTTCTCTGTGTCTCCACCAGCGAGGCAATATTTTGGACTCCCGTTAAATGCCATTTCTTGAATTGGCTATGAGGTTTCCCTTCTTGGAAATGTGGATTACTTATGAATGATAGGAGGAGGGAGTAATTAGAGTTAAATTTATAGGGTTTCGATTTGGTCCTTCGCCCCTGAGACAGATCACGGATTTTGTCTCGCATGGACGGGTAGTTCTGGATATGGTAAATGTAATAGATTGATTAAGGAGATATCTGGCGTGAATTGGGCATCCAAGGCTTTATCTGCGTAAAAGGAAGAGTTTGTCAACCAGTCACCCACCACTCGCAGCTGAGCTGTAGTTATACTTATAATTTTTGGGGAAATTAATCCCCCCTTTGGCACGGTGGGCCGGGGGGGGATTTGTTTTTAAATCTAACTGATTTAAATAAAAACTAGTCGTAAGGCTTTGTTTTAAAATCAAATTTTCTACCTAAACAGTTCTTGCTATTTTAACCGAAATAGATAAAGTTTTTTAGAACATTTTTTATTTCTTTTTTCTCCCAGTTTATTGGTTAATCATTTATTTGGACACCCTGTTTCTTTTTGTACTTAGGAAGGGAGAAAAAAATCCTGACCAATAACAATTTAAATAATTTATTCACTGAAACAAAAAAACAAAAAATTTTTTTTAAAAAAACATATTTTTTAATTTTGGCTAAAAAAAAATTTAAATTTTTTTAAGAAACAAAATTAACAAAATAAAAATTAAATACTACTGTCCCTGCTGTTTTCTGAGCCATTTGTCGTCATCTTCATCATCTCATCATACTTTTTCTTTTTCCTATTCATAATCTGGAAAAGAAAAACAAGTTTTCCTGCTTTTTTGGGGCCCCAAACCGTTTCTCAATTTAGAATGAATGAGTCCAAAGGAAGAAAATATTCTTTCAACGCCTGCAAAGAAGCCTCTGAAAAAAAGGAAATCATTATTGAAATCCAAATCCAAGCGTTTTAAGTGACTTCCACCATTTTATGGTGGCCTTTCCCTTTAAAATATCTTCGGGCAAAATATTTTTCTTGAATGGTTCCCCCTTAGCCGAATTTATTAAGTTGGCTTTAAAAGATGGTGATTGCGGGGATCCCCATGTCATAGCTAACCCCCTTTTCCCAGACTTATTTTTTTGCCCCCTGATATTGGATATTGACAATTTTTGCCAAAAATAGCGGTTTCAGTGTTGCCCCCATTCGTTTGTTTACTTTTGTTTTTTAAATTTCTGTCCATGTGTATTCTTTTTTAAGTGTTCCCATTCCCTTCCAATTCAACAGCACCGCAAAAAAAACAGCTATTTTTCTGTTTTTTTTTAAAAGCTTGAGAGATGGGTTTTCGGGAAGCCAGCATATGTTAAACTTTTCCCCTTTAAAGCCCAATGTTGAGGATTTTGGGCCGTGACAGTGCCTCTATTTTATCTATTTTCTTCACAAAGTGTCATCAAAAATGGGCCTTTTTGATATACTGCTCAAAACAGTCCACCACAGAGCCCCACTAACTCTTGGGGGAGCTTTACTTGGTTCCCCCCCATCCTTTTCAACTGCTGCAGAAAAAATGATTATTACGGAATATTTACAATTTCAACAAAAATTCCCTTTTTTTTCTGGGAACATTAAGTCTTTGGCAAAGGGGTGCAGCAAATGAGCACTGCAACCAATTTTTTAAACAGCTTTTAAAAATTTACCTCCCTGCTCTTCAAAATCTTTTCTCACTTGGCGTTTGAAATTTGTCAGTGACCAAACGCGTACTAGACATTTGAATTTTTGTTCACATTGTTATAGTTTTTAATGACTTTTGTTTTAAGTTTTCTGTGTGTTTGCATTTCCTGACGTTCATTTTTTGTGCAAGGAAGACTTTCCTTTTTCTGTTGTTATAAAAGCACATACAATAGGATCATTGTGGCCCATTACTCCCCCATCAATACTTATTAAAAATTTTCCCCTTTCCAGAGCTGTTGACATTGCTCCATTTCTCTGTCAAAAACCTTGATCCAGCATTTCCCCTGAAAAATCACTTGCTGGGGGGGACTGATCCTGGTCTCAGTGACTAAACCCATATTAATAAAAATTGGGTTTTTCCGGGGAAAAACGGGAAAGAAGATTTTGCAAAAATAAACTGGGCAATTTTTTCATCAATCACTCTTTTTCTAACGCTATTCTTATCACAAACCATCTAGGGGGGTTCCAGGGGGGTAAATTTTTTTTCTTCCTTTTGGGTGATGTGATATGTGGCTGGGGGTGTTGATAAGATGCTGCTGAAAAGAAGCATATCCGGGATGCGGGGGCGTAAACAGAAAGCCAGGGCCCCTAGCAAAACTTTTGGGGGGGGGCCCCCCCCCCCCCTGACCACACCAGTCCCAGCATCTGTTAGATAATGTAATAAAAAAGGGGGCAAATACCTCACCATACATCTCACCATCAACTGCACCAATCAAATCCCACTATACAAGACCAACATTCCAATAACGCTATTCAAAGGGCCCGATTATACCCCCGAACACACCACAAATTACCACCACATAGTGACTGAATAATTCCCCCACACTATTAGACAGTAAAAAAGACCAATCGTCTAATAAAAAAATATATAATTATAGTGACCAAAAAGGGTATTACTAGTGTACACAGGCTCTGCAAATGAAAAAACCACCATACAGTGACCATAAATTTGGAAAAAAACCAGTGTACACAGGCTCTGCAGACTGTATATTACCACCCTACAGTGACCATATAGTGGTAGTAACCAGGGGACACAGGCTCTGCAACTGTATATTCCACCAACAGTGACCATTAAGGTAACACCAAAGTACACGGCTCTGCAGATGTAATTACCCCCATACAGTGCCATAAGTGGGAGCAGCGGTACACAGCCTGTGCAGACATATAAGTGATTACAGTGCAGTTAATCTTTTGACCACAGGTGACGTTTCTTTGACCAGTCGTTGACTTTTTTCTTTTGTTCTGCATCCTCCCGTCCCCCATCTTGATGAATCTCCCGACCACTTCCCTGCAATTTAACACAAAATTTTTAGAAAACCCGCTTTTCCAGCACTGCCCCCTGGCTAATGGGGTGATTTAGGGAGGCAGGGTTTAGATAGTATTTGGGGGCCCCAAAAGGCAATTTGGTAGCCAATAGAGTGGCCAAAAGCAGGCAGGGTTTAGGGAGGGTATTTGGGGCCCCAAATAGGCAAAGGTTTTGGGAGCCAAAAAGTTCCCAATAGGGCAGGCAGGGTTTAGGTAGCTAAAGGACCAAACAGGGAGACAGGGTTAGGGGGGCTATAGGGGCCCTATAGGTAGGGTTTAGGTAGCTAAAGGGGCCCCAACAAAGTTGACCGCAGGCTTGTGGGGGTATACAGCAGGCGGGGGTATCGGGAGGGTTAGGGTGTAAGGCAGGCATATGGGGGGGTAAAGGGAGGCATATGGGGCTTTACAGGCAGGCAAAGGGGCGTTAGGCCAGGGAGGCATAAGGGGGGCTGTATAAGCAGGCTTTAATTATAGGGGGCAGTAAAGGGGCGGCAAAGGGGGGATAAAAAGGGTTTGGGGGCGTAAGGGAGGGAAGCAGGAAAGGGGGCTTATATGGGAGGCAAAACATGGGAGATAGGGGCTTTTAAAGGCAGGCAGGCATATAGGGGGGTGTAAGGAGGCAGGCAAATAGGGGGCGTATAGGGAGGGCAGGCATAAGGGGGCTGTTTGGGGAGGCATATTAGGGGGCTGATAGGCAGGCGGCAAAATAGGGGCTGGGGGTTTGGGGAGGAAAGGGGTATAAAAAGGGGGTTGGGGTTGGGGGAAAGGCAAGGGGGGCAGGTATTTTAGGGGCTTTGGGGGAAGGGAGGGGGGGGCGGGGCATATGGGGGCTATAAACAAGGGGGGATAAAGGTTGGGGGGTATAGGCAGGCCATAAAAAGGGGGGTATAGGCAGCATATGGGGGGGGTTTCAGGCATGGGGGGGAAACGGGGGGGGGGGCTAATAGGCAGCATTGGGGGATAAAGGGGAGGGATATGGGGGGGGTTATAGGGGGAATGGGGGGTTAAAAAGGGGCTTTTTGGCAATTTTTGGGGGGGGCTATAGGGAGGCATATGGGGGGTATAGGGAGGGATATGGGGGGTATAGGGCAAGGGGGCCCAAAAAGGGGGGCTTTAAGTAGGGGGGCAGGCCTATGGGGGGTAAGGCAGGCCATGGGGGGGGGCATAGGGGGGGCAGGCCCTATGGGGGGGCTATGGCAGGGAAAATGGGGGGGTTCCTTTATGGACATATGGGGGCTAAGGCAGGCTATGGGGTTGGGGTTGGGGGGTAAAGGGAGGCATATGGGGGGCTATAAGGATTGGGGGGTATAGGCAGGGTATGGGGGTAAGGCAGGCATAGGGGGAGATAAAATAAAAACAACTTATCACCTCGCTCCACGCCCCCCGATGCGCCGCCGCTCCGCTCTGTGCTCTCCCTGCACTCCCCGCGCCGGGGCCGTGATGTGACGCACCGCGCCCCCACCCTGACCACAGAGGGGGCCGGCAGGGGGAAGTAACAAGCGGGCGATCGGGGCTCCGCCCCGTACACCGAGCACGCTGCCTCTGAACGCCGGGCCCGGGGGGCCCGGCTTCAGAGGGTATGCGCCGGGCCCCGCACTCCCCGCCCGCCCCCAGTAACTTTAAGTCCACTGCCGGCGGGCCCAGGAGCGGGATTACCGGGGGGAGCGGACGTGGGACACTGCCCCGGGGGCCCCCAAGCGCAGGGGCCCCCCTACAACGCTACCCCTGCACCCCCGGGGAGTTACGCCCCCGCCTGGGTGGGTAACTTGAAACTGTAGAACAGGATGATGGGATCTTTTAGGGGATAGTTTTTCCCAAAACCCCTAACCCCCCAAACAAAAAAAATAAAACTGTTATTTTATTGTTTAACAATTTCTGCTTATTTACACAACCACACATGCCCCAAAAGGGAAATTTGTTTTCTTTATATAACGACCAAATGACATAACATGCATAATAAAAGAAATAAATTTCTCACACATAAGTTCAGCTTTGAAATAGGATCAATAAAAATTTTTTACCAACCCGAAGACCTGCCCTTTTAGAATGTTTCTTTGGTCATTTCACACCGCATTCTCATGATGTTTCCTCATTCCCGCCACCAAAGGGCCCTTCTCTTTTGTTGCATCGTTTGCATTTTGCAGCAGCCCTGCCTTACCGATAAAGGGGAAAGGAGCTTTTATTAAAATATTTCCCCAAAAATGGGGCCCCCTTTTACGGCCTGCTGCCCTTTTAAGGAAAGAAGTAATAAAACCCCAATCGTACACACAACAATCCAGATTTCTGTCTGTGGGGTATTTCGCAGTATTGGCTCAAAATTTCACTTTCATTTTTTTGTCTGCTTGCCCCTTCCTCCTCCTCACACTTAGATTTACTTTTTTCTTGGTGTGCAGATCTATTTCCCCTCCAAAAAATCAAAAAATATTTCTAATTCTTGGGCTAAGGGGTTTATTCTGTAAAATTTATAGGTTTGTAGAACAATAGGATTAAGGGCTTTTTTTTCAACTCGTTCATGTTTTTAACATTTTTTCTGTGAAGAAGAGGGTGGGACCTCTGCGGAGCAAATTCAGTTTTTAGAACTGCGTAAGTAAAGCGAGCGCGTGATAATATAGGGGAGAAATGCCCACTAATCCTACAGAAACCCCTGGAAAAGATGGCATTGTGAATGTTACAAAATAACGCCTTTATTTACGAGTTTTAAAAAATCGGGGTTTATCTCATGATGGGGAAAAACCTTTGGATGGGAAAATATTTTCCCCAAAAAGCAGTTTATTGAAAAAAATCCGATTTAAATCAAAAAAATCAGATTTTTTTTTTGATTTTTTTTAAAAAAAACATTGATTTTTATCCACCCTGGTGTTGGCTAAGAACAGAAGCAGCAGACTAATTCTGGGCCTTCGTCCATTCCAGATAAATTTCCAGAAATGGATTCCAGTAATTTTTGCCTTTGGGTCTGAATTTAAAACGGCAGCGTTGAATAGAATAATAATTTAGGAAATATTGACATTTTAACCAAATTGGCCCTTCCCAAAGGTGACAGGGTCAATATTCCCCAAGTGGATAATGTCGTCTCCGTTTGTCTCATGAATGGGGTTAGATTATATTTAGAGATCAGGTTACAGTGTTTGGGAATTTGGACCCCTAAGTAGCTTAGGGAATTGGTTTTTAACAAAAAGGGAGGGTTTATACCAAACCCGGATGGATGGGCCCTTTAAAATCAATGCCCCTTTACTTAGCCCCCATTAAATTTTGAACCCCAAAAGGGACCATTGATGGTGTCCTCCAAGATTGCCCCCAGATATTTCTGAGGGTGGAAGATATGGAGTAGGACATGATCCACAAATGCAGAGATCTTGAATTGCCTTTCCCCTATCCGTACACCCTCAAATGGGGTGACCGTCTCCAGATGCTGTAATAAGGGTCTTGAGAGGGTTTAAAAGGAGGGGGATAAGGGGGACCCCCTTCTTGTACCTTTTGTATATCATATGTTGTGGGAGATTATCAATTGTAAGAATTAATTTATTTAAATGTAGGAAGAAAGGAATCGGTCTCCAAAACCCCGTGTCTTAGCATTGTTGAGGAAAGGCCACGATACGGGCGAACCCCCCTCCATCAATGCAAAAACATGGACAAGGTTGGGGGGGTCTGAGGGAAAGGGTCATTTTCCGAAAAATGTTAACTGAGGCTGGTGTCTCTGCACGTTTATCCTTTTAACCAGTTTGGTCTGGATATGCTTTTATTTTTGGATAAATAAAAAGTCTTGCATTGCCTTCTACGCTAGACGTATTCGGCTGGTTCATTACGTTTTGCTGCAGTTGAATTTGTTGTGTAGGTTTCAAGAGCTCATGTGAACCGTGCCAGTCCTACAGGTGAGCTGAAAAATTTTCCTCTTTATTTCTGACTGGTTGGGACCTGTCCAGGTGTGGTGTAGTTTGTTGCAATTGCCTGATGTATGCCATTTGTAGAATGTCTGTTTTTAAGAAATGCTATTTGCACAAGGAGCAGTAGTGGGCCCAGTATGATCTGGAGACGGTCAGCCAATAGTTTAGTTAATATTTTGTAAATTACAGCAACAGGTGTACGGAAACAGCTAGCCGGCAAGGTACGCTGAACTTAGAAATCAATTAATATTTTGTACTCTTGGTTCAATAGTGCTATTGGCCAATAAGAGCCTGGGTTGGTAGGGTCCCTGCCGGGCTTCAGGATCAATATCATCTCCGAGGCATAAAACTCAGCCTGGTGGGCTTCTCCTCTATAATTGCTGTTGAGCTAGTTTAAGTGGGGACCCGTTTCCTGTTTCAGTATCTTATAGTATTCGGCTGGGAGGCCGTCTGGCCCTGGTGTCTTGTTTGTTGGGAGGTGTGGGGGAAGCAATGGATGCCCTGTGAGCTGCTGTTAGATCTTCATTTAACATATTGATTTTTTTCCTGCTTTCCCTATTTTTATGTCTAAGGTAAGAGATGATATGTCCCCTCAACACCGCCTTGGATGCCGTCCAAAAGAGGGAGGGGTCTGAAATGTGTTGGACATTGTCTAGTCTGCTTTTCTGATTAGTGCTCACCTTGTCTGGACTGTCAGTTTAGGTGGCGGCCATATTTTGGTAGGTTAGCAGTTGTGCCATATTCTTTCCATTTATTCTCTGTTAAATGGTCAGAGCTTAGGCTATTGTTTTTTCTTAACCGAACCCTGTAATATACTTTGTCACAACTTTATCCCTGAGCTACCTGCCTCTGATCTCTGTTTTCATGATGCTGTTTGGTCCCTCTAACAAACCTCTGACGCCGTCACAAAACAGCTGTAGTTATGCTGAGAATAAACATTCAGATGTGCTCTATTTACTGATTAGGTGACTTCTGAAGCCATTTGGTCACACTGAGGGTATCAGAGTACAGGGGTATCAGGGGGTAATTTAGGGGTATCAGAGTACAGGGACTGAATACATATGTATGCCATACTTTTCCGTTTTTTTAATTTGCAAAAATTTGTAAAGGCGTTTATCATTTTCTTTACACCTCACAGGTACTTGCTACTTTGTGATGCTATACACACAAAATATCGATAAAATATATTTAGATTTGCGGCTGTGACATCTCAAAATGAGAAACAGTTCAAGGGGCAACCCATTGTGTATGATCATCAGATGTAGCACTAAAAAAAAATCAACAGGGAAAAACAATATTTTTTCACACAAAAAAATGCTCATTTTGGACATTCTTATTTACCCACTGTGCGACCAAAACCATATTTTTTCACTGTGTATGGACATTAGATGTATCACTGTGCATGGCCATCACGTTTTACAATGTATAATTATCAGATATCCTGTTTCCCTGAAAATAAGACACCCCCGAAAATAAGACAAGTGCATTTCTTTTATGAAATTCAGATTTTGGGCCCTGTTTTTTGAGGGATGTTTGTGAAAAATTTTTCATTTCAGTATATAAAAAAAATGTGAATTTTTTGGTTCATGGAAAAATAAGACTTTCCCCTAAAAATAAGTCTTTCCGCTTTGGGAGAAAAAATTAATAAAACACACTGTATTTTTTTCGGGGAAACACGGTAGGGGTGTAACCCATCCTTTGTTTTTACAAAATGTGCCCATCTTATTTTTTTTATGTGTGTCCCTGGTACATGTTGCATCATCTGCACATGTTTTCCACGTGAAAACGGCCCCCAAGTATCCCAAATGATTTATTACTATGTATGACCAGCATGTGTATCTGTTCTTCAAATCAGCCGTGGTGACATGACCCCCCCACGTGTCCCAAAATTTTATTTTAACAAAAAATGTTTTTTATATGTGTGCCCCCGGCACGGGTATAAATGTTTGTAATCCTCACATATATCACAAAAAAAAAAACCAAAAATTTTTATTTTTTTGTGACTGTTATATTTTAAAACCTTTACAAAAATTGGCCCCTAAAAACAAAATTTTTATTTATTGGTTCCAAGTCAACCTTTTTTATTGACACCGTAACTCTATGGAAAACTAGTAATTGGTTTCAAGGCCCCAAGTCACCAACATAATGCAACACAGAAATAAAAGGAAATTCCATAGATAAATAAAACAGATAAAGAAAGTTCTCACATAGAACAGTCAGAAAGAGCTGCTGGAAGCTGGAGATCACTTTTTATTTTAAGGAGTGGAGCTACTTTGGGTCATGCACTTTAACAGAAAATAATTACAACGAACTGCCTTACCTGGTGCCAAAAGAGCTTTTCATCTTTTTTGGGGGTGTGTTTAGAGCATTTCTGGACAAGTAGTTCTACAAATACTAAAAGAGGGGTGCTAGACCCCCAATCACTGCATGCAAAGGGTTTTGAGGGGGTTTTTCCCAAAAAAAAATGTTAATGATGATTGAAACAGATTTTTTCCAAAGTTTACATGGTTTAAAAACGAGGCATAATTACGCCCCCCAATTACGCCCCCCATTTTTCGCCGTGGGGGGGGGGCGAGGTCGGGAAACGGGGGGCCGGCAACCCCTTTCCCCCGGCCCATAGATAAACATTTTAAATAGGGGGCGCGTAAAAACCCCCTAGAAAAAAGGGCATGTCATTTTCCCCCCGCCCGGGGATTTTGCCCAGCGGTTAGAGGAACGTAAAACCCTAGTTTTTTTCTATGGAAAGGTTCAGGTTTTAGGGGGACCCAGGGAAATAAATGACATAATTTAAAAAATTTTTCCCTTTATCCTTCAATAGAGTTTTTTGTCAAGGAGCCACAAAAACACTGAATTTTTTGGAAGGGAATTTTATTCTGTTAGGGAGGGCCCCAAACCTTATTGATGGGACAAAAGTTTTTAAATTTTGGCAGGGAAAAAATTTAAAAAATGGGATATTTTTTTAAAAAAATTCCCAGGGTACCACTGTGAGAGGTACATACGGGATGGGTAATTTAAAAAAATTGAAAAAGGAAAAAAACCCCAAAGTGGACAACAGGGGTGTAAAAAAAGGCAATTAAAAAAAAAAAAAGAAAGCGTTTCACCCACTAAATCAGGAAGTTTGTGAAGAGGGACTAAGAAAGCTATAGGGAAAAAAAAAAAAGTGTGTAAAATAAAGATAAAGGAAGCAAAGTTTGGGGACGGAAAGGGCGTACCCCCATAGAAAGTAAAAGTAACCCCAAAATTTTTGAAACTATATAAATTGTAAAAAGGTTAAAACAGAAAATGTTGGCCCCTTTTAAAAATAATGAGGGAGGACAGTAGGGGCCTTTAGAAAAAACAAACCTATTAAACACTTTTTTTCCACTGATTTACCGGGAGGAAAGAGCTTCCTGTTGAACAGAGGGGTGGGTTTTAAAAAACCCAAATTTAAAAGTTTCTTTTCTTAAACCAGGGAAAAAGTGCAAACTGTCTTAGGAGATTTAAAAATAGACAAATCCCCCGGTCCGGGTGGCATACACCACGTGTCCTAAGGGCAGGGCCCCGGGTGAGAACCTGTTGACCGGGCAGAAGCCCGGCGGGCCGCGGACCCGGGGCCCCCGTGGGCCCCCTGAACGTTTTTCCCTTTTGGGACTTTGATGCCCGGCCCGCGGCCACTCAGGGAAAGGGCCGGGTGGGGCCCCCGCGGAACCCCCACTGGGCTGGGAAAGCTCCCAGTGGGGCCAGGGGGGGGGGGCTAATATTTCAAGGAAAGAGGCGGGGTTCGGCCACTACAGGAAGGGCCCCCCCGGCCGCAACTGAGGTTCCCCTGCAGGGGAGCCGGGAGGAAACCGCGGGCCGGGAGGAGCCGGGGGGGGAACCCCCGCCCGTGCTAAACTTGCTACTGGCCCCTTTCCCGGGGGGTCTTTTGGGGCTGGGGGGGGGCCCCCCACCCCCAGGGGTCCGCCCCCTTGCTTACGGGGGGCCCTCTTTTAATTGTTGCATGTCCGTGCGGGGGCCGTACAATTAAGATCGGCGAGGCAGGGGACTGTGCCTCCCTCCCCTGCCGTACATCGCTCAGAGGGGGCGCGGCGGAAGTGACGCATCGCGCCGCCTGCCGGTTTCCGTCCTCACACCAATTTAAAACAGAGGTTTGGGGGCTGGGGGAACGGAGACCCCGGGGAGGCGGCCAGTGAGTAATAAATACGGGAGGAGGGGGAAACTATGACTACAGGGGGCCCTGGAGGGAGGGGGGAATCTTGGCTACAGGAGGCCCTGGGGGGAGGGGGGAAACTTTACTACAGGGGGCCCGGGGGGGGAGGGGGAAAATTTGACTACGGGGGCCCTGGGGGAGGGGGGAAAACTATACTAAAGGGGCCCTGGGGGGAGGGGAAACTATGCTCGGGGGCCCCTGGGGGGGGGGGAAATTTTGGGCTACAGGGGACCCGGGGGGAGGGGGGAAACAATGACTATGGGGGACCATGACTACGGGGGGGCCCTGGGGGGGGGGGGGGGAAACTATGGCTACGGGGGCCCCCGGGGGGGGGGGGAAACTTAATACGGGGGGGCCCTGGGGGGAGGGGGGAAACTTGGTAAGGGGGCCCCTGGGGGAGGGGGGAAACATGACTACAGGGGGCCCCTTGGGGGGGGGGGGGGAAACTTGACACGGGGGGGCCCTGGGGGGAGGGGGAAACTTACTACGGGGGGGGCCCTGGGGGGGGGGGGGAAACTATGACATACAGGGGGCCCTGGGGGGGAGGGGGAAACAGCTACAGGGGGGCCCAACAGGGGGGGGGAACTATGTCTACAGGGGGCCCTAACACTGGGGGGGGGGAACTATGCCTACAGGGAGCCCTGAAAGGGGCGGGAACTATGCCTACAGGGGGCCCTAAAGACAGGGGGGACTATTCTGCCTACAGGGGAGCCCCAATCTACAGGAGGGGGACTATTTGCCTAAGGGGGCCCCAATCTACGGGGGGGGGGACTATTCTGCCTACAGGGGGGCCCCAATCTACGGGGGGGACTATTCTGCCTACAATAGGGCCCTAATCTACAGAGGGCCCTAGTCTACCTACAGGGGGGGCCCTAAGCTACAGGGGCCCCCTTTTAAAACCTACATGGGAACCCAAGCACAGGGGTCCCCCTTTCCCCAACCTACATGGGAACCCAACTACCCCCCGGGGGGCCCCCGAAGTACCTACGCCCCCCAAGCTACCTAGCTACTTCCCGTGGATGCCTAGCACCCCGGGGGCCCCGTTGTCCCACATACCGACTGAGGGACCCCCATAATTACCAGGGGTAATTCTTACCTTTTGGGGCCATTAAAATGGGGGTTTTTACATGGGGGGAGGGAGCACTATTTGGGAAAATGATAAAAAAGTGAGGAGCTCGGTTTTTGTTGTGAATTCTGCGGGGACAAGGGTGGCGGAGGAAGTCATCATGGGGGGTTGGGACCCGAATAGAAAAGAAAAGGGAAAGTGAACAACTCCTCAGACAGACGTCACCTGGAGGGCCCCAAAAGTAGGGAAATATTTGCAGGCACATGTGTACATGGATCTACCACTATAGGGGCACTGTATGTAGGAAAAAATTGGTTTTGGGGTGATGGTTTATTCAGTAACAGTAGGCGGATTTTTCGCTTTTATGGTGGAGATATGTGGTTTATGATGTGGCGGTATTATTTTGGTGCTTTTAATTGTTGTTGTTTTGGATATTGGTCTTGGGACAAGGTTTAGCAAAACATTATGGGGGTGCTAGACAGTATATGGTTTTTGATAGGGGTGGGATTTTTTAGAATTTTTATATTGTTTCTTGGGAATATTGGGGTTGGGTAACTGGCTTGGGCCCGTACATTTAATGGTGGGGCATGTGGAAAGGGATTTGCTGGCCTTGTAACCACAAGAACTAAATCCAAAAACAATGGCACAGTTGCAAATTTTTTTTTTGGCCCCAAAAACATTTTGTATTTTTTGGGGTGGGGTGGGTTTTGGGACGGGGGGGTGGGTGGGGGGTCTTCGGGGCGGGGAAAGGGGAGGGGAGGGGCAGGGGGGTTGGGTTGGCCGGAGGGGGTGGGAGGCTCCCGGTGATGGGGCCCCAAAATTTCTGATGACTGCCCCGACCGTGGTCCAAAAGTGAGGGGGCGGGCCGGATGCACTAGGAGAGGGGGGCCGGGGAGGGGAGCTAGTCACAGTGAGCAATAGAGACATTCACTCTCCCCACCCCCCAGTCCCGCAGCCCATGCGAACGCGCCTTGAATTCCAGAAGGGGCTCTGCTCCTGCAGGTTTCCTCCAATAGTAAGTAGCTTGTAATTTCACTACTTTGGGTCTTTCCCTTCTCAGTGGTAGTAGGGGGGCAAGGCCCCAAGGGGAAGTGGTATATAGCTACCAACCCTCTTGGGCCTTTTCTATACGTCCTCCCTTTTTGCCTGTCTACCAAAGTACCTCCCCCTTTTGGGACCCTCCCGCCCCCTACTTCCTCACTTGGTACCTGCCCCCGCCTACGTCCTCCCTTGGTACCTCCCGCCCGCCCGTCCTCCCTTTTTACCTGCCCGCCCGCCCAGTACCTCCCTGGTACCTGCCCGCCCGCTACGTACCCCCTTAAACCCCCCCCCCGCCTAAAGTACCCCCTTGGTGCCTGCCCCCCCCGCCTAACCTCCCCTTGGGGCCTGCCCCGTGGGCTGCCCCTCCGCTTTTGGGCTGGGGGGCCTGTGTGCCGGGCTGCTTTTTTTCCCCAGTCCGGGGGGCCAAAAGGGGGGGTTAAGTAAAGTGAAGATAGCCCCCCTTTTTTAATATTTTTGGACTGTCTAATAAGGGGTATGTCCCAAAGGATTGGCGCAAGCAAAAGTGGGGCCAATATTCAAAAAGGGGTCAAAAAAATGAACCAGGAAAATATAGGCGGTAAGTTTAACCTTGTTGTAGGTAAAAGTATAAGGTTTTCTCAGAGATGCTATCCTGAGTACTCACTGAAAATAAATGTAAAAACGCCATTTTCCCGACGGGGTTTTTGAAGACGCCTTCAGATAATCTATCACTTCTAGAGGAAGTCGGTGCTAGACTGGTCGGGGTGAGGCCTGGAATTCTATACTAGTTTTTTTAAAGCATTTGTACTTTCCACATAAAAAATTGGTAAATAAAAAGGGAAAGCTTGGGTGGGGGGAAAAAGTGTGCAAAATGGGGTAACAAATGGCTCAAGATAAAAAACAAAGGGGGGGGAATTAACGATGCATACTCAGACTGGATCCCTGTTACAGTGGGGTACCACAGGAACCGTATTGGGCCCTTTTCCTCTTCAATTTTCATTAACGATCCCCCCCAAGGGGTTTCACGTAGAAAATCGATCTTGCAGACGATACTAACTCTGTAAAGTAATCAGTACAGTAGGGATAATGTGTTTTTACAAAGGGTCTGATAAGTTGGAGGCCTGGGCAGAAAATGGCAGATGAGGTTTAACACAGACAAATGCAAGGTTATGCACATGGGAGGAAAAATCCATTACATGACTACATGTTAAATGGAAAAAGGCTCGGTAAAAGTGACATGGAGAAGGACTTGGGAATCCTGGTGGACAGTAAACTTAATTGTAGCAGCCAGTGTCAGACAGCAGCTGCCAAGGCTAATAGGATCATGGGGTGCATTAAAGGGGCATAGAGGCACATGATAACTTTATTCTTCCATTATACAAATCACTGATCAGACCACACGTGGAATATTGTGTACAGTTTTGGGCACCAGTGCACAGGAAAGACATTGTAGAGCTTGAACAGGTACAAAGGCGGGCGACAAAAATAATAAAAGGACTGGGTGGACTACAGTACACAGAAAGATTGGCAAGATTAGGGTTATTTAGTTTAGAGAAAAGACAGCTCCGGAGGACATAATAAATATGTTTAAATACATCAAAGGTCAATATAGAGATCTCTCCCAAGATTTATTTATACCCAGGGCTGTATCTAGAACAAGGGGGCATCCTCTACATCTTGAGGAACGAAAGTTTCTACATAAACATAGAAAGGGAATCTTTACTGTAAGAGCAGTAAAACTGTGGAACTCTCTGCCAGAGGAACTTGTCATGGTGAATTCACTAACAGAGTTCAAAAAGGGTTTGGATGCATTTTCTGGAGAGTAATAATATAACAAGTTATAGTGTCTAGGATTCTGGAGAGGGGTCATGGATCCAGGGATTTTTCCGATTGCCAGATTGGATTCGGGAAGGAATTTTTCCTAAAATGAGGACAATTGGCTTCTACCTCATTGGGGTTTTTTGCCTTCCTCTGGATCAACACCTTAGCACAACAGGCTGAACTGGATGGACGTCTCGTCTTTTTTTGGCCTTACAAACTATGAAACTATGACTGGGACGTATTTCAGCCCGTAATTCGCGCAGTACGCCGCGAATTACGGGCTGAAATATGTGCCCAAATAAGCCGTGTGAACATGGCCTTAGTGTCTGGGATATTGTACCTATAAACCAGACTCGACATACACTATCCCAGAAAAGACCATGGTATGTTGAAAAAATTACATCCTGAGGCCATTGGAACGTTGAGGGATCACTGTATAACCATTATATTTATTACTATGTGTGACCATCACATAGAGTGGGGAAAATAAGTATTTGATACACCGGCGATTTTGCAAGTTTTCCCACCTACAAAGAATGAAGAGGTCTGTACTTTTTATTGTAGGTACACTTCAACTGTAAGCGAGAGAATCTTAAAAATACATTGTATGATTTTTAAATAATTAATTTGCATTTTATTGCATGAAATAGATATTTCATACAATATAAAAACAGAACTTAATATTTGGTACAGAAACCTTTCTTTGCAATTACAGAGGTCAGACGTTTCCTGTAGTTCTTGACCCAGTTTGCACACACTGCAGGAGGGATTTTGGCCCACTCCTCCAGATCTTTCAGATTTCGGGTCTGTTGCTGGGCTATGTTGAGTTTGAGCTCCCTCCAAAGATTTCTGATTGGGTTCATGTATGGAGACTGACTAGGCCACTCCAGGAGCTTGAAATGCTTCTTCCAAAGACACGTTTTAGGTGACCTGGCTGTTTCGGGTCATTGTCCTGCTGGAAGACCCAGCTATGACCCATAATCAGTGCTCTTACTGAGGGAAGGTGGCTGTTGGCCAAAATCTCATGACACATGGCCCCATCCATCCTCCCTTCAATACAGTGCAGTCGTCCTGTCCACTTTGCAGAAAAGCACCTCCAAAGTATTATGTCTCCACCCCCATGCATCACGACTGGGAAGGTGTTCTTGGGGTTGTACTCATTCTTCCTCTTCCTCAAAACACAGTGGGTGGAGTTGATATCAAAAAGTTCTATTTTGCTCCCATCATGACCACATGACCTTCTCCCTCCTCCTCTGGATCATCCAGATGGTCATTGGTGAACTTGAAACAGGCTTGGAAGTGTGCTGGCGTGAGCAGGGGAGCTTGTGTGCCCTGCAGGATTTTAATCTATGACCGTGTAGGATGTTACTAATGGTAATCTTTGAGACTGTGGTCCCAGCTCTATTCAGGTCATTGACCAGGTCCTCGCGTGTAGTTCCGGACCGATTCCTGACTTTTCTCAGAATCATCCTTACCCCACGGGGCGAGATCTTTCGTGAAGCCCCAGAACGAGGAAGATTGACAGTCATCTCGTGTTTCTTCCACTTTCTAATAATTGCCCTAACAGTTGTTGCCTTCTCACCAAGCTGCTTGCCTATTGTCCTGTAGCCCATCCCAGCCTTTGCCCCTGGTGTCCTTAGAAAGCTCTTTGGTTTTGTCCATGGTGGAGAGGTTGAAGTGTGATTGATTGAGTTTGTAGACTGTTGTCTTTTATATAGGTAATGGGAAAGGAAAACTAACAGGTTTGTGAGAGCCAGAATTCTTGCTGGTTGGTAGATGATCAAATACTTATTTCATGCAGTAAAGTGCAATTTAATTATTTAAAAATCATACAATTTTCTGTCTCTCATAGTTGGTCTACCTATGATAAAAAATACAGACCTCTTCATTCTTTGTAGGTTGGAAAACTTGCAAAATCTCCAGTGTGTAAAATACTTCTTTTCCCCACTGTATGTGACCATCCTATTTATGTGTAACCTGATCGCTGTGTATGATCATTAAATGTATTACTATGTGTAAATCTGGCTCCTGTTCAGGGCAGCAGCTATTCAGTTACATTTTATGTTTGGTTTTTCATGAATTTTCTCTGCTTTGTGTGTATATATTTATTTATGGAGGAGAAAATGCGAGTAATGAAGGTTCGGAGCGAACAGTATGTAATTTAGAACATATTACCCCTCAGGCAGCAGCTCTTTATCCTGCCCCACACTTGTATCATGTCTGCTGCCTATCTTATCATTAATGTTTTATAAGTCTTCATCTGTTGCTTTGCTTTGAATTAGTTGGGGTTCAGGAAGCCAGAAATGAAAATATTCATAATTTAGACAGAGACATAGTTGACACGTGCAAGAGACATATGTGTGTGCAAGGGCAGCTGGGCAGGATTTGCAAACGGTGTGGTGGTGAGGGGCAATCTGAGACTCAACTGCAATGTCTAATATAGTTATTAGGTACCCAAGAGCTGGGTGCATAAGTTTTCACCCCCTTCAGGATGGTAATTAGTACAGGCTCTATTGGCAGTAATCCCTACTGTGTCTTGAATTTGTGGAACCTGTAATTTGTCCTCATTCTTTCTTATTCTGTCAAATTTTATAGGGACCAGGAGTGAGCAGCTATTATCAGGCTATATACCCTCGGTTGTAAGCTGTTTCTGTATAGATTTGCCCTCATGTTTAGAATTGTTGCGTTGCCGGAAAATAAATCTTGCAGTTCTCTTGCAGACTGCAGCAGGTTTCTCTTTATTTCGCAGTGTTCATTTTAAACTACCGTATTTTTCGGACTTTAAGACGCACCAGACCATAAGACGCACCTATCGTATTTTTCGGACGTACCACCATTTTCCTCCCAAATTTGTAGTCCGAAAAATACGGTACATTTATGTGACGCCATCTCATACATAACTACAACCTATGACAATAGCTACACTTTATACAGCAGTAATAATTGGAGAATACTTGCCGAAATCAAGATATGATGTGAAATTGCAGCATGCCCCAAGAATGCAGATTACCTGACCACATGGTGTGAGCTTTGGAAAACTACACAAGGGTGACTGTTGCTCATTGCTGCTTACAGGCCCCTTGATTCACCAGCACAGCTATCTCCATAACATTATCCGCGAGACTGGAAATGGACGTCCTAATTATTTATTATTCATCAGTCTGAACCGACCATTTACGCACAAAGGAGGGAATATTTTTTACCTAAAATAAAGTCTCTAGGGCCCCCAAAATGAGAGCGCCCTAATCACAACACAGGGGCTTTATCAGGGCAGTATTAACAGTAATAAAGTCAAGGGCCCTGATCAGATTAAAAAAAAAAAAAGTAGCCTGCCGATATGGTACAAGATAGGAAGTGGAAAAGGGAGGGGGCCAAGGTGCGTTGGTCGTATTGGGCCCTTAAATTCTTATAGGGCTCACAGTCTATGAACAGGGATCTGGATACAGAAGATGGAAGTTTTGGTCTGCAAATCTGTATAAGACAACCCACCCTAGAGAGTGATCCTCCATGTGAATGTCTATTCACCCAGTAAGGCAATGTTCACACGGCTTATTGCCGACGTAATTGCGTGGACGGATTTCGCCCCGCAATTACGCCGGCTGCCGTGCAGCGGGGGCGGGGCGGGGGGCCGGCAGCTCGCCGGCCCTATAGACACTCATTATTCACGGCGCGTACACGCCGTAAATAATGTGCATGTCACTTTCTCCCCCCGCGGCGGATTCACCGAGCGGGGAGAAGAGACGGAATCCATAGTTTTCTATGAGAATTAAGGATTACCGTAATGACAGAGAAGAATTTCAGCCGTACTGCAGCGCAAATACGGCGCGCAGTACGGCTGAAATCAGCGCCCAAATAAGCCGTGTGAACGAGGCCTAAGAGCAACTTTGTTGTGCCCCGTCCCTTGTTTGAGGAAAACCGCAAGCGACCATAACATGATGTGCAAACACTTTGGTGTTGTATAAATATAATAGAAAATGGGCTCACCCTTTCTTTGTCGGCTTTAAAGGGGTTATCTCGCTACACAGAATAGCTTTCAAAATGTAGGGAACACTAAATGAAGACATTTTCCAAATACATTGCTTTGTTTATCTTTTTTTGTTAAGGAGCTACATGTGATTTTATCACCTTACTGGCTCTATTTGGTTCCCCCAGTGACCGGCCTGTTTACTTCTTTTCCCCTGCTGTTTGTTCTATGTGATAGCAGGGAGTGACCTCATCACACAGGTCACAGCAGCCAGACTGAGAGTGTGTGCGTTATCTGAACTTTCAGACAATAGCTAGTAATTACTGCTGTTTACTTTAGATAAATCTCCTGCTAGCCATTACAGAGAAGTGTCTAAGCTAATCTAAAATAATTAGCAGACTGAAAACAAAGAGTTGAATACACGGAGTGAATGCACTGAGCTCGTATGCTAATTACAGACCTTCTGACCAGGAAGTGACAGGATGCATCTATGAAACTCTGATGGCAGACAACCCCTTTAATCCACATTGTAACGAAGGCTTGCCATGCTCCGTATCCACGCGCTTGGATCTTCTGCCGGCTATACAGTATTTGTCATGCAAAATCTTGCAGGTGAACTAGGTCCAACGTACACTTTGTACACCCAGAGCTGTGAACAAGAGCCGCATAGGCTCAAAATGCGTAAGCGGAGTAACAGTGGTTTTTGAGCACTAGGTTTTTAAACTGCTGTACAAGTGATTGGATTTAATAAGGAATGTTCTTTTAACACAAGTACGGGATCTGGGTGTTACCTGCTTTCACATACATAGTGTATGTTATCGAGTCCACCTGCAAGATTTTACTTTGGTGTTATAGTCAGGGTGGAATATTTGTAGTTGGGGCCATTGGCAGTAAAGTTGATGAGCCCCCTCACCACCCACCATAATCACAATTCATGTATTAGGTTGCAGTTCATCTTATGTCTCTCTTGCATTGCTATTTTGTCCACCGGTAATGTAGTTTGATTTACTAATTTTTTTTGAAAGCCCAGGTACTTGCTCACCCAAGTGCATAAAAAGTGGTCTACTGAAAACCCTCTCTGAAAAGAGAAGAGCCCCTCTAAACATTATTCCCAGACAAGCAGGCTTCTGCAAGGTCAGACAAGTGTTCTCCCAGCACCAAAGCTAGAGGAGGATCCAGTCTTTCTTCTGGCATTACCCTCGGTGGTAAGACTGAGGGTCAACCAACTCTAAAACTAGATTGGCCTCTCCGGAGACAGCCGGGGCTACAGGAGGGAAAGGAAACTGATGGCCACATTCCTGCTCACACCTAAGAAGGGTCCCAAAATAGCATGGAGTCACAAAATCCTGTGATGAACAACAGTGACGGAGAAGACAGTGACATAAAATATTAGTAAGTATGAATGTGCGCAGTGACCACAGCCCAGACATGCGCCCAGAAGTATGAAAATTTCTCACATTGCCTAAAGAGAAAGTCAGGACATATTGCTGTGTGCTCAGTGGGAAGTAAAACGTTGAAGTGCAGCACAATGTACCGTCTACTCATGTGGGGTCCCACATCTAGTGAGTTCAGCCACTCTGGGGTCACCACTCCTGGAGCACTTCACAACTCGGGCTTTCAAATCCCTTCAAGACCTCAAAGCTTTGATACTGAGGCCGGAGATATAGTAATGGCCTGCATACACCCGGACTAGAAGCCCACCTGCCCATCAGTGCAAACTGGGCAATACATTGATGATAACAGATTTATTTATTTGTTTATTTTAAAAGTCCTGATACGTGCTTTGTAATCACCAAAATGCACAAAAAAATGTGCAACACATGTGCCACACAAAAACAGTGCATTGAGGATATGGTCTTAAGTATGGGTCTGCGATAAATAATGGGCCCCCACAAATCTAGAACGAGATGCTTCCCTGATGGACCAGAAGGTACCTGCACAAGGACACCATCAATGAACCCCACTGCCAAAGCAGATAGGGATCTAAGTGCTCCCTCACCGAGCCAGAAGGCATCCGCATGAGGTCACAGAATGGTGGACTCCACCACCGAAGCAGATAGAGTCCCAAAACTTGCCCTCGGCGTCACAATGGTTTGCCAGACTTCAGCCGAGGTGCCTTTAGGTGACCACTCCGTAGAGTTCCGGCGTTTGCAGAGGAGAAAGGAACCGAATGGCCACACATTCTCCCCCTAGACCTCAGGAGGGTCCCAGAAGGGTACCACATCCTCCGATCCTACACACAAAACGTGACACAAAAGAACACACAGTGACGTGAATAAAAATAAATTAAATAACTTAGTGGATGTGCACAGTGATACTGCCCGGAAATCCTACCGGAAATTATAAAAATGTCCCTATTTCCTAGCCCGAAGGCCGGGGAATAAGGACGTGTGCTCAAGAGAAGGTGAATGTTAAAGTGCGTGCACATGTGCCGTCACTCAAGTGGGGTCCCACACCCAGTGAGTTTGGGCACCCCAGGGTCGTCAATCCTGGGGCACTTTGCACTTAGGGCTTCAAAATCCCCTCGAACCTTCATGGCTTTGATGCTGGGAGGGGGAGCCACCTACGAACTACTTCTCCATTAAGTAGCCGCGTACACTCTGATTACACTAAACCTCACCAGTGAGGTTCTCCGTTCGGACACAGGCCCCCGGTAGCGATGCCATCCCTCACCGCCAAGAGGACTGATAAGAACAGATACTACACTTGAGAAACCCCGAGAACGATGACGATGCATCTGAGCGAGCAGCTCCTGTGTCCCTCCAGGCCTAGGTCCTAGGACACTGGCTGAGTTGTCAGTTCACCCTATGGTGGGGTCACAGCTACAACTAATAGACGAGAACTGGATCAGTGTCAGGGATCAAGACTCAGCTGTGATGGCTGAATGCAAAATCTGCTGACTCAAAGCCTCACATCCAACATATCCTGGAGCGGCTGCTCGCTGCGGCCTCGTTCACCCAGCGCAGACCGTCAGATGGGTATATCTCTGACCGGGGAGAAGGGAGACTCGCTGCTGGGGCCATCATAACCCCCCTCTATCCCAATTAACATTCCCTATTGTAATTGTCTCATTGTTTACTGGCCTGGAATCAGAAATCTCTGCTAGAGATCAGGCGGTGATGCTGCAACTCCTCCTAATCCTTCCCCATGGATTAGCTGAGTGGATTGCTTTACGCTCTCTTTGGCCTGTGTGCACCTGGAGACGGCTTCTGCTAAACCAGGCTGTTCTGCTGAGACTGCCTCCCTGGTCTGAAGCCTCCCAGGTCTAAAGCCTCCTCTGCCCCCGTCCTGCTCTCTGCACATTGGCGGCCCCTAAAAGAATTATTTTTAGTTTTGCTTGCAAAACTCATTTCGCTAATTGCCTGTACTGAGCTCTTGATGAAAGCTCCTAGTCGTGTTGACCAAAGTTAACCTTTTCCAGATGTGCGGTGTCACTCAGTGCAAGGAGATGGTGCAGCCGCTGCTCCCTGGGGCCTCATGTACTGAGACACATATTATTTTATCCCTATCTAGAATTGTACTTATACCCATGAGTAAATATACAAACCTGGGGCGCACTCTAAACCATGAGCAGATGTCAGCAATTGCATATAAATCTGAAACCTGTATAATAAACATTAAGGAAGCTTTCAAACAGCGCAGTTTTGGTGCAGTTTTAACTGTGCTCCAATTACACTGCCGTTATTACCAACAAGCCTCTTTCAGTTGTCTAAATTGTTCAGAAAGGTGTTTCAGGTAAGTAATCAATTACTGCGTTTGAAGTCTAGTGGATTACAAACACCCCTAAGGCCCGGTTCACGCGGCTTATTGCCGGCGTAATTGCGGGGACGGATTTCGCCCCGCAATTACGCCGGCAGCCGTGCAGCGGGGCGGGGGGCTGGTAGCTCGCCGGCCCCATAGACCGTCATCATCTATGGCGCGTACGTGCCGTAAATAATTCACATGTTACTTTCTCCCCGCCCGGCGGATTCGCCGAGCGGGTAGGAGAGACGGAATCCACAGTTCTCTATGAGAACTGTGGATTACCATAGTTACTGGGACGGATTGGAGCCGTACTGCAGCGCAAATACGGCGCGCAGTACGGCTCCAATCCGCGCCCAAATAAGCCGTGTGACCGAGGCCTTAGGCTGCTTTCACACAGCACATTTTTTGTTGCAGTTTTACCTGCGCTCCAATTTAACTGTCTTTATTACCAGCAAGCTTCTTTCACTTATCTAAACTTTTTGGAAAGTAAGTAATCAATTACTGTGTTTGAAGTCTTGTGGATTACAAACACACTACCTGATTGGTTACTCAGTTTCCAAATATTTTAGAAAAGTGAAAGAAGCTCGCTGGTAATAAAGTTTAATTGGAGAACAGTTAAAACTGCACCAAAACTGCGCTGTGTGAAAGCTTCCTTAAAAGGGTTGTCTCACGACAAGGATTGTTTTTTATATTAAAGATCTTGCAAAAACAAGTCACTTTGCAATATGCTTCCATTAACAGTGTACTACCTATTCTGAGATATCCCCTCTTGTGTGGGCTGCATCAGCTCCTTAGGTCGCTATAGCTACAGACCTGTTTGATTTATCCTGATAGGCTGCCCGCACTGGTTGCTATAGCTACAGACCTGGTTTCTACTGCAGCCTAGTGGAAGCCAGTAAACACACCCCTGGATTCAAAGTGAAACCAAGAAAACAGGACTGAAGTAAAAAGAATCAATGTAGTGAGACAACCCTTTTAACTACGCTCCAATTAAACTGCCTTTATTACCAGCAAGCTTCTTTCAGTTGTCTAAATTGTTCAGATAGGTGTTTCAGGTAAGTGATCAATTACTGTGTGTGACGTCTTGTGGATTACAATCACACTAATCGATTAACCTCTTTCCAAAGGGTGCTTTCACGCAGTGCGTTTTTTTTTTTTATGTGTTTTTGTGCAGGAAGGCACAGCAATTAATGCTGTACATTGCTATACAAAAATCGCGGTAAAATCGTGATTTTTACCACGATTTTTTGCCTTTTTTTTGTGCAGCAATGTACAGCATTAATAGTTGTGCCTTCCTGCCAAAAAACGCATCAAAAGTGCACCAAATAAGCACTGTGTGAAAGCACCCAAACAGTTTAGAGAAGTGGAAGAAGCTTGCTGGTAATAAAGGAAGTTTAAAAGGAGCGCAGTTAAAACTGCACCAAGTCTGCGCTGTGTGAAAGCTCCCAAAGTAACTTGCGTTTTGGGGTTTCAATATCCGTTGATTCTAAGATTTCTGTTTGCTTGAATGAATGAAAATATAGAAGCTAAAAACCCACCCTGACCCCTTACTTCATATATTAGTAATAATTTGTTGCAATCGTATCAGTTTAGACAGCAGGGCAGATTTTCTTTTTTTAGCTCTTCAGTAAGCACAAGGTACATGTGCTTTGAGGACTGAAAACAATGGCTTATCTGTAATCTTGTTACAGATAATTAGTTTTCTCTGTAGCTCAGTCTGTCCATGGGGTGACTTCACTCCCTGCTCCAAGCTTTCTGCTCTAATCATTTTGTTGCTGTGCATCCCGCACCACGGAGCTGCATAGGCGCTTCAGAATCTTGTTGTTGTTGCTCTAATCATACAACAGCGTTGTGGTTAGATAACCATAGAAACCTGTGTGCACTCGGAGCACATAAAATGTCTTATCTCATGACTAAAGTAAAAACTGTTGATCAATGTATTCAGAAAAAGTCTTCATTTTATGTTCCCTTAATGTTAAAAGCTAATCTTTGTCGTGAGAAAACCCCTTTAACCTCTTACCGACATTAGATGTATGAGTACTTCCTATTGCCAGCAAGGGGCTTTGTAGTGGGATTGCGGCATGATCCCGCTATATAGCTGGTGGCTATCAGCTGCTAATTGCAGCTAACATCCGCCGGTTACAGCACGGGATGGTGCCGGTGCTATCCTTTGCTGTTTAACCCCTTTAACCGCGGGGCACCGATCAAGTGAGAAATGGTGCCACGCACCATTCATCACTTGATCGGTGGTCCGCGGTTAAATTGTGTGGCCCCGATCACTTAAAATGGCAGTTGGAAGCCTTTTGAAGGCTTCCATTGCTGCCATGTTTTCTGCTTTACTACTTCCAGCCCTGGGCAGGAAGTAGTAAAACCGCCACCTTGTACAACCTAATGCATTGTACATAGAGATGTGTAAAGTGTTTTTTTTTTTTTTTTTTGTGGGTTGAACTGACGTTTTAATTGACACCACTTTGGTGTTTATATGAACTTTTGATCAATTTTTATTCCATTTTATGTGCTGCGGGATGAATGAAATCCCAATTCTGTGACTTTTTTTTCCTTTTTTTTCTTTTTTTTTACGGTGTTCACCGTGCAGGTTAATTAACGTGACATATTTATAGGGTGGGTCGCTATGCATGCGGCGATACCAAATATGGATACTTTTATTTTTTTTATCTTTTTTGTGGTGATTGGTGTTTGTAAAGGGGAAAAGGGTGGTGTACGTTTTATTATTTTATCATTCGTGTTTGTGTTTTACTTTTTTTTTTTTTTTTTTACTTTTTCACTTTTCCCCATAGGGGAAACTGCTCTATACTGGTCTCCATGGCAACTGTCAATCGCCATGCCCACAATGCATTGCGGGCATGTTGATGTCACCAGACAGCCCGGATGCTTTAGCAAAGCATCCGGGGCTGTCAGGCAGGGGACCAGTAGCGGCGCTCTGTGCCACTTACTGCGCTGATCACAGACAGGAGGAGCTTACTCCTCCTGCCTGCAACTTCATTATCACAACCATGATAGGTCGCGATAATGAAAGGTTAATCACCCGTGGCCGGAGCTCACTCCGCTCGCGGGGGATGCGGCATGATGCCGGCGGTAGTATACCGCTGGTCCATGCTGCGATCTTGATGTACCGATACGTCACGTTGCGGGAACCCCTACTCGACCTTGACATATGGGTATGTCAAATGTCGGTAAGGTGTAAAAGTAAAAAAAAAAAAAAAAAAATTGAAAGTGTAAAAAAAATTAAAAGTTCAAATCACCTCCCTTCATTTTTACTGAAGATTAAAAACCGTAAAAAAAAAAAACCCACAAACATGGTGCAAGTATGTTTTTTTCACATATAGAATTTTTTGGCAGTTTCCCAGTATATTCTATAGTACGATGAATGATATCATTAGAAAGTACATCTTGTCCCGCAAAACAAAAGCCCTCATTTGTCTGTGTCGGGGGGGAAATAAAGTTATGGCTCTGGGAAGACGGGAAAGGAAAAAGGTGCGTGACAAAAAAAAGACTCCGTCGGGAAGGGGTTAAAACCAGATCAACTCTGCAGTCACTAATATATTAACCCCAGGTACAGGGAAAATTGTGAGCAACAAAAAAAAAATGAATTTATGTAAAAATGTCCCCAGAGGTGTTTCTCTGACTTTATGGGGGACACAAAACTTAGATCAATTAAAAAAAATAAATATAATAATGAGCTCATAAAAAAAATGAATAGAACAGCTCAAACCTCAGCTTTCGACCCCACCACAGACAAACCTTAAATAATAGATCACCTACATAAAACCGTCTGTTACATCAAAGTAACACAATTACAAAACTTACATTGGTGACACTTTTTGCAATATTGTTCAAAAGAAAAAAATAACGTAATCTTGACATAACAATGAAGCCAATGAAACTTGACATAACAACGAAGCCTTGTGTTTCACGGTAAAAAAGCGAAAAAATGATTAGAAAATCCTTGCGTTAAAGCTTTCAAACCTGTATGTACTGAACAAAGTAAAAGTGTGCCTGGTTAGAAAGGGGGTAGATGACCCATTTTGGAAGGAGGGCAAGCAACTTGGTCAAGAACTTGTTATAGGGTTTTCCACATTTTTGCTCTTTGGTGCCATGACTAAGTATCCCCTGAGGAACCCCTGTACATCAGAGGGGGGAAACGCGTCGGGCTACATGGGATATGCTCCTGTCATCTAAAGGACACATGTTGAGCAGCTAATTATATACTTTTATGTATATTTATCTGTACATTCCTCTTTGTACTTTCTACTTCTGTTTAGAACTAGGGTGATATAGGGTCAGCCTACGGTGGATGGGGCCGTCCCTTTTGGGACGATTACTCCGTCTTTAGGTATAGGTGGTATTGTAGGGCTATCATAAGGTTTAGTATTTAAAGCATACATGCCAACTCTCCCGTTTTTGGCGGGGGGGTCCCGCTATTTGGGGTCCCCTCCCGGGGGAGTTGGCATTCCTCCCGCCGCCTGCAGGCGGCAGGGGTCCTTTAAATTACCGCGGCGCAAGAGTAGCGCTGGTGCGCTACTTTGCGCCGCGGGACCGCTCCTACAGGCGGGTGAAGCGGGCGCAGGGTCCGCTCACCCGCCCGCGGTCTCACTGTGCAGGGAGGAGGCAGGAGGGATCGCTCCCTCCTCCCTCCTCCCCCTGTATGTACGGCGTCTGTGCGCGCCGTGCATACAGGTCTGCGGCGCAGGGGGAAGTGACGCGCGGCTGCAGGGGAGTGACGCGCGGCTGCTCTCACTTCCCCCTGCGCCGCTGAGGAGATCGGGCAGGAGCTGGCCGCGCTGCAGGAGCCTGGTAAGGTAAGTGGATTTTATTATTTTATTTTTATTAGCTTTAGGGGGCTCTACCTGGCTAACAGAGAGGGCAACTACCTGGCAACAAAGGGGGCACTACCTGGCAACAGAGGGGGCACTACCTGGCAACAGAGGGGGCACTACCTGGCAACAGAGGGGGCACTACCTGGCAACAGTGGGAGCACTACCTGGCAACAGAGGGGGCAACTAGCTGGCAACAGAGGGGGCAACTAGCTGGCAACAGAGGGGGCAACTAGCTGGCAACAGAGGGGACATCTACCTGGCAACAGAGGCGACAACTACCTGGCAACAGAGGGGACATCTACCTGGCAACAAAGGGGGCACTACCTGGCAACAGAGGGGACATCTACCTGGCAACAGAGGGGGCTCTACCTGGCAACAGAGGGGGCACTACCTGGCAACAATGGGGGCATCTATCTGGCAACAGAGGGGGCAACTACCTGGCAACAGAGGGGCACTACCTGGCAACAGAGGGGGCACTACCTGGCAACAGAGGGGGCACTACCTGGCAACAGAGGGGGCATCTACCTGGCAACAGAGGGGGCATCTACCTGGCAACAGAGGGATCATCTACCTGGCAACAGAGGGAACATCTACCTGGCAACAGAGGGGACATCTACCTGGCAACAATGGGGGCACTACCTGGCAACAGAGGGGGCACTACCTGGCAACAGAGGGGACATCTACCTGGCAACAATGGGGGCATCACCTGGCAACAATGGGGGCACTACCTGGCAACAGGCATCTACCTGGCTACAGAGGGGGCATCACCTGGCAACAGAGGGGGCACTACCTGGCAACAGAGGGGGCACTACCTGGCAAACAGATGGGGGCACTACCTGGCAAACAGATGGGGGCACTACCTGGCTACAGAGGGGCATCTACTGGCTACAAGGGGCATCTACTGGCCTGTAAGGGGCACTACCTGGTTATGGGGGGCTACTACCTGGCTATAAGGGCATCTACCTGGCTTTCTTCCAAAGCCGTTATGCAGTTAGGTGGAGTGGGTGTGACTTTTTGAAGGGCGTGGCATACCGACAAGATGGGTGTGTCCATGCAAATTTTTGCCGCGGCGCGCTACGCGCGCCGCCCACTAGAGTCTCCTGCTTTTTCATTTTCAAAAGTTGCCAACTATGCTTTAAAGGGGTTTTGCCTCGATTTAATGTTGATGTGGGATCCTCCAAAATTGGTATTTAATAACTTTTCTTATTATTTGTGATTACAAAAAGTGAAGCCTGTGAGAGCTACAGCATTGCTCAGTCCCCCTTAGTTACCTGAAGGCTTGCATTAGACACGACCAGAGGAGCCGCGCTTGCGTGAAACACTTCTTATCTGATGACAGGGAAAATGAATGAGCTTTCAAGGAGCTGGGGAGAAAGTGCAGTGTATGAGCCTGTGTATTGCTGTATAGAGAATCAACTGTTGTAAAGTTATTATTTGAGTTAAGTTTTGAGACGCTCCCTTATTCCTCGCTCTCTGCTCACCCCCTGCCTCTCTCCCCTGCAGCCTTCATAACTCAGCATGATTTGTTTATACAGGCAGTCCCCGGGTTACATACGGGATAGGGACTGTAGGTTTGTTCTTAAGTTGAAATTGTATGTAAGTCGGAACAGGTATATTTATTAAATGCAATTCCTTTTTTTTTTTTTTTTTTTTTGGATAGTACAGGGAACAGTTTTTACATTTGTTTTGCTGTCTGTGCCCTTTTTTAGAAGATTTCACCTAATGTTCTGTACCTCATGTGCAGCTGTGGCATGCTAGCACTTGGTTATCATGGGGCGTGACTCAGTGCTGAATGTCAGCCACGCCCCATAAGTCTCAGTTTGTAACTAGGGGACGTATGTAAGTCGGAACGATGTAAGTCGGGGACTGCCTGTATTCTACTCCCGTGCTGATAAGGAGGTAAGGAACTCACTTTGTGGCAAAACCCCTTTAAGGTTTATATTATCGTTCCCTATTATCATATTAGTGGACTATATACCTAATTATGTCCACACAAACATATAGTGGTTACCCTATTTTTTGAGGAATGTATAGTTATAAGTGGTTTTGAGACACTTTGTATTTAATGTATATATGGCCATTGTGTGTATTTTTTAGAGTAAGACATTAAAGGTTAAATTTTAGTAGTAAGGTCTTTTGTTTGTGTTGATTCTGTGAAATTTGTTTTTTGGGCTGTTAATTCTAACCACTGTAGGAAAGGTGGGATCTGTGATTTCAAGAACTTGTTAAGCCATTATTAATAAATCTGCCCCAGTATTTAGATCTGAGACTGACGCATTTCGTCTGTACTGATACATTAGTGCGTTCGGTCATCAATGGTGCCCAGCTCTAGTGACCACGCGTGTACGGCCCGGGAATTATAACTCTCATCCAGCAGTGAAGATTAGTTCTGCACCGTAGTATTATTCTCTAATAAGAAGACACATGGAGATCCACAGGGGGTCAGCTCCTCAAATCAGGAGGCCTCAGACTCCAGCATTATCCACACTCGACCCGACAGATTTTTTTAACATTTGCTCCTCCATTGAGCCGGACTTGTGGCTAAACCATAATGCAAAGTACCTTCTGTTCCCAGCCGCGGTCTGCGGATAAAGGAAAGCACTGCCCTAGTGTTATCTGATATCAGTCAGTGTCCCCTCAGCAGCTGGGCCAGACATCTCCGCCTCACCGAAAACAATGCACGACTGCACAATATGGTGCGAGAAAAATAACTGAGTGAGGCCCAGACCAAGAACCAAGTCCCAGGCTGGACTCTCGCAACAGTTTGCTGTCCGTCAGTGGTATTCATCAGGGTACTGTGAAAAATAGATGCCCACATGGATGCCACAACGTAGCCACTGTCCACCCGTGGATTTCAGAAAAGCAAATGTAGGCCTGTGCTTGTTTTATTTCCCTGTGGTATACGCTTTATGTGGGGAGTGCAGAAGTGTGGTAGACCTTGCCTTGTGTCCTGCACTAAAAGCGTGTACATTTGGCAAATAGAGCAGATATAGTCCAAAAAGGACGCTCGCTCTATTGATTTCAATGAGGTTGCGGTGCCTAAGTTGCAGTATAATAATAATAATAATAATAATCTTTATTTATATAGCGCCAACATATTCCGCAGCACTTTACAATTTGGAGGGTGTAGGTACAGACAAAAGACGGACATTACACAATGAAAAGCTACTTACAGATGAGACACAAGGTGAGAGGGCCCTGTTCGCAAGAGCTTACAATCTATTAGGGTGTACAGGAGAGACGAATGGTAAGAAGTGCTAGATTTACAATGGTCCAGCCATGTGACATAAATATGGGGTTGTTTTATGTAGACAGTACATCAGTACATCTGTATACAGTTAAGTGCCGAAAATGAGATGAGTGCGCTAGGGAGAGGGGGGGAGGGGGGTGTTAGCATTAGGGATGCTGGTAGGCCAGAGTGAGAAGACGTATTCTCAGGGCCCTTTTAAAGCTATGAGAGTTCTGAGTGTGCCTGATCGCCCGCGGTAGCATGTTCCAGAGAACTGGTGCCACACGTGTGAAGTCTTGGAGACGGGCCTGGGAGGTTCGGATGATTGAGGAATGTAATTTGATATCATTAGCAGAGCGGAGAGAGAGGTTAGTGTGGTAGACAGAGATGAGGGAGGAGATGTAGGGAGGAGCAGCGCTGTGGAGAGCTTTATGGGTATTCATCAGGGAACCTTTTTTCAGTGGTTGACAAGACATCTGAAAGAGAACCTGTCACATAGGTTATGCCCCCCCTTGCTGAGGACAGCACAAGCTAGTGTCAGACCGGCTGTTCCCAGCGCTGTACTCCTTATTCTGTAAGATGCAGCAGTTTTAGAGCATTTAATGCTCAAATCTGCAGTTTGGAGCCAGAAAAGTCATGAAAGAGTCCGTTTTTTTCATGCCCCGCCCACCTGAGGTTAGCCCCGCCCAACACAACTGATAAACCTATTACTTTGAATAGGTAGAAACATGTGAATAACTCCCAGGTGGGAGGGGCTAGCCTTTGGTGGGTGGGGCTAACATCTACTCATGAATAAGATTTGAGCATTAAATCCTCTAAAACTCCAGCATCTTACAGAATAAGGGACACCGTGCTGGAAACAGCAGGTCTGACACTAGCTTGTGCTGCCCTCAGCCAGGGGGGACAGACAGTTGAAACCAGAAGTTTACATATACCTGTACTCTATAAAAAGACACACATACATGAAGTCAGAATAAACCTTCCCCGTTTTAGGTCAATTAGGAACCAACATTATTTATATTTGCCAAATGCCAGAATAATGAGAGATAATTTTTTAAGGCAATTTTATTACTTTCTGCAAAAGTCAAAAGTTTACATACACGAGGATTACTCTGCCTTTAAACAATTTGGGACAGCCCATATGCTGAGGTTATGTCTTTGGAAGCTTCTGAGAGGTTTATTTGCAACATCTGGGTTGATTAGAGACACAGTTGTGGATGTACTTTATGTACACCAGAAACACACTGCTTCTGTGTGTAACATCATGGAAAAATCTAAAGAAATCAGCCAAGATATCAGGAAGAGAATTGTGGACTTGCACAAGTCTGGATCATCCTTGGGTGCAATTTCCAGATACCTGAAGGTGCCTCGTTCATCTGTGCAAACAATTATACACAAGTACAAACAAGATGGGAATGTCCAGCCATCATACCGCTCAGGAAGGAGAAGGGTTCTGTGTCTCAGAGATGAACGTGTTTTGGTCCGACATATAGATATCAACCTAAGAACAAAAGCAAAAGACCTTGTGAAGATACTCGCGGAAGCTGGTAAGATTGTGTCATTTTCCACAGTGAAACGAGTACTGTATCAACATGGGCTGAAAGGCCACTCTGCCAGGAAGAAGCCATTACTCCAAAAGAAACATATAAAAGCCAGATTAATGTTTCCAAATGCACAGGAACAAAGACTTACATTACTGGAGACATGTCCTGAGGACTGACAAAACTAAAATTGAACTGTTTGACCATAATGGCCATCGTTACGATTGGAGGAAAAAGGGAGAAGCTTGGAAGCCTAAGAACACCATCCCAACTGTGAGTGTTTTTTGGTGCATTTCTGTAGAAATACACAGAAATTAATGCTTTGTAGTTCTGCAAAAAAAAATAAACGCACCACAAAACGCTCTGTGTGAAAGCGCCCTTAAAATTTCCAAGAATTCAACACAAAATAATTGATGACTTCCTTGTAACACCTTGCGAAACAGTTTATATAACTGAAAGAAGCTTGCTGATAGTAAAGACAGTTTAATTGTTGTGCAGAAACTGCAAGTGATAAAATGCACCAAAAACACCACCAAACCACACCGTGTGAAAGCGCCCTTACAAGTTCAGAAAATTATAAAACTAAATCAGCAACCACCAGTGAGAGCAGTATGGTGACCACAAAACCGCACTGTGTGAAAGCTCCCTAGTAAGAAGCAGCCCAAGACTGATGAGACAGAAGCTGGATTAGAGACTACCAGAGGCTCCAACAGACAATGCAGCTATACTGAAGCCATTTATACATAGGGTTGAGCTGTAGTGTAAAGAATGGGGGGGAATAACGCAGCATCCTAAAGAGAAGCTGAGGGCGAGGTCCTGTATGTACCACTATGTGCTATGGAGGCCCCAAATACTGCATAAGAAAATCCTTGAGGTTCAGTATGACAGAGGTCATGAGGCTACAGCCGATAAGATTGTCACCTCCTCACCGACTGCACATCTGCTGCTTCTGCTTATTTATAACACGTAAAATAACTCCCCCCCCCCCTCTCACCCCACCCCTAGGAGAAATACCAGAGGAGCCTATAATTATAGAGCAGAAAGAGTAAATCACCCGCCGTCTGCAGCGCTCACCTGGTGACTGCATCCAATCTGTACAGTTATGTGTCCATACACTACAACCCTCATCATCAGGCACAAGGAATAGTCCTCTGCATTACTTATCTTGTTAGCCATAGAGTTGACTGTGCACAGGAGATGCATGCATTAACATAACCTTATAGACCCCAGTTTCTATCTACATCTCCGGATGCATAGGTGTAGCCATTATCCTGTAATTCAGAGGTTCCCAACCCTAGTCCTCAAGGCACACCAACAGGTCATGTTTTCTGGCTTTCCTTAGCATTGCACAGGTGAAGTCATTATTGTCAGTGCATTCTGCACAGCTGATATCATTGTCAGTGCATTCTGTGGGAGATCCTGAAAACATGACCTGTTGGTGGGGTGTGAGGACTGGAGTTGGGGAACACTGCTGTATTTATTCCCAGGATGTAGTTGTAACCGGTTGTGCTGCTGCTCTCTGGTGTCAGCACCACTGTCGGCTGAATAATGAACAGTTTCTGCTTTCAATGCTCAAGCAGTTAAAGAGAACCTGTCACATAGATTATGCCCCACCCCCCTTGCTGAGGGCAGCACAAGCTAGTGTCAGACCTGCTGTTCCCAGCGCTGTGTCCCTTAGTCTGTCAGATGCAGCAGTTTTAGTGTATTTAATGCTCAAATCTTATTCATAAGTAGGTTTTAACCCCGCCCACCAAAGGCTAGCCCCGCCCACTGAGTTATTCACATGTTTCTACCTATTCGAGGTAATAGGTTTATCCGTTGAGGTGGGCGGGGCTAGCCTCAGGTGGGCGGGGTTTGAAAAAAAAATGACTCTCTTCTGGCTGAAAACTGCAGATTTGAGCATTAAATACACGAAAACTCCAGCATCTTACAGAATAAGGGACACAGCGCTGGGAACAGCAGGTCTGACACTAGCTTGTGCTGTCCTCAGCAAGGGGGGGCATAACCTATGTGACAGGTTCTCTTTAAAGGGGTTTTCCTTCCACTGTGCTAAAATAGAAAATGAACTCATACTCGCCTCTCCCATCACCACCATACAGGTGTACTCCTTACCCCTACATCTCACTGATGACATCACGTTCATGAATCACATGATACTGCAGCCAATTGCTGGACTCACTACATGAACAGCATGTGACCATGGAGATCTGTGATTGGCTGCAGCACGTCTGAAGGACAACCAGTATGGCAGCAGTGGGGCAGAGGCGACCTTCAGGTTGATTCTGCATCTTACCCCTTGTGGTGATTGCTGACTACTACACTTGCAGTGCAGGGTTTTTCCCAACTTTCCTAGATAATATATAGTAAGTATTTAGATATGAAGCAGCGTGATAGGGATGCAGCCAGGTTTAAAGGGGTTGTCTCACTACAAGGATTGCTGCTCTTCATGTTAATGATCTTGCAAAAACAAGTCACTTTGTAATTTATGTCCTTTGTCAGTGTCCTACCTATTCCTAGATATCCCCTCTTGTATGGGCTACATCAGCTCCTCAGGTCGCTATAGCTACAGAACTGTTTACTCTCTCATGATGGGCTGCCAGCACTGGTTGCCATAGCTACAGACCTGGCTTCTACTGCAGCCTAGTAGAAGCCAATAAACACGCCCCTGAATTCAAAATGAAACCAAGAAAGCAGAGGACTGAGGTGAGATGAATCAATGTAGTGAGACAACCACTTTAAGCTGAGGATCCTGAAAAACCAGGGTGACACAATTGTCTGTTCAGAGCTGAGCTGCTGGCTGTTTGCGACAGGTCGACCTGCTGCTGCTGATCACTGGGCACGGAGGGGAGGGAATGACGACTGCGCTCTCACAGGAGCGCTGGGGAATACGGCAGCGGTGCCACATTGTGTGAGGGCATGCACATGCAGGATACCGAATCTGCTCTCCATCCCACACACGAGTAGATCTACTCTATACCCTGCTACATTTCAGGAGATCAGTTCTGTCCATCAGATATGACTAGGAAGCTCCTCAACCTCCACTCCTAGCTAATGAGTGTAACGATACCTGTCACAGCTGCTATGGGGCCTACTCTGGTGCAGGAACACGGTACCTTCCTTTTGGAAATAACAAGTTGGTGGCTTTATGCTATTAAGCACTGCTGCGTCGATTCTCTGATATATGGTACCATTGGACTTATCCCCACGGCACAGGTTTTCAGTCGGATTATCAGACGTTTTCGGATTTGAAAGTCCTCTGTAAACCGTCTGTCAACCTTTTACATTAAGGCCATGTTCACACGGGTTATTTTGGGACGTATTTCAGTCCGTAATTCGCGCCGTACTGTGTGAATTACGGGTGAAATACGTCCCGGTCATTAGGGTAATCCATAGAGAACTATGGATTACGGCTCCTCTCCCTGCTCGGACAATACGGCGAGCGGGGAGAAAGTGACATGCTACTTATTCACGGCGTATACGCACTGTGGATAAGGCATGTCTATGGGGCCAGCGAACTGCCGGCCCCCCCGCCTCGCCCCTGCTGCATGGCAGCCAGCGTAATTGCGGGCGAAATACGTCCCCGCAATTATGCTGGCAATAAGTCGTGTGAACATAGCCTAATTGAAATAGAAATTCCTTGCATTAGTTCCCAGGGGGAGGCTTGAATCTGCAAACCGTGGATAAAAGCCGTCTCCCTGCGTGCCGAAAAATGACCCAATACCGGTCGGCATTTCCCTTGGGGTACAACCACACTGCATAGGACTAAAACAGGTTAGCGTTGGCCAAAGCAGAACTGTCCATCTGACAAGTATTTTGCACTGATTTTGTCACCAAAACTGCTTGGTTTTTGGACGGTTTTAGTTTTGTGGATGAATTTTGGCACTGATTTTGCAACAGTTGTTGAGCGTTTTTTGGACTGATTTTTCTAGCAGAAAAAGTGTACTGGGTGCAAATGCATTCTTGATTGGTGCAGGAAACCATGTGATTTAAAGGCATGTCCCCACGGCACGGAGCAAATACCAGTCAGATTATCTGTTTTCGTGCCGTTTACACAGCCACAGGGGGACAGCTTTTCTCCGCTGTTTGCAGAGAAAAGCCCTCCCTCTTTGCATCGACCTGTTCATGTGCCGAGGAATGAACATGTTCAATATTTTTCGGACCGCCGGCGATCTAAAAGACCGTCCGGCAGAGAATCCATGCAGTGGGGACCGCTACACGAATCTTCCCTAGAGGTCCGTGATAAACTTTGACAGCTGGTTCACAGATGGCTTTCAAAACCAAAAACCGTCTGTAAAATCGGCTGAAAAACCTGCCGTGGGGACAAGCCCTAAATCTCCACCCAGTAGTCGCTCCCTAAGCTTCCAGTGGCCATTTTGGATTCATCTCGGCCACACGTCGTCTTCATGTGCTCCACTCACCCTTTAAAAAAAAATCTAACAAAAATGAGTCGTGCAATGATGACTACAACTTCTACTTCCAGTAGCGATGAGGATCAGCAGCCTGATTTTACACGAGAAATGGGTGTATTTGCAGGACCTTCCTTTTTCAAAAAAAAAAAAAAAAAGTTCAAAGGGACCTACAAAAACCCAACCACTGTAGGTGGGACCCAAAGTGCATCATTCTTCACTTTTATTTCCACATTCCTAAATCTCTCCAAAAACAGCGCCAGAAACTGCTCACTGACTTACTGCACAGTTCCCATTGACTACAATGTTAATTTTCAGTCTGAAAACCAGGCAGAAGATTGTGCATGTTGCAGGTTTTTACGAACGCCGGCAGCTTAGAAAACTGTCCGGCAGAAAATCAGCTCAGTGTGGACTATTGGACGCATTTTATATTAGTCTATGGGGATGGTTGACAGTCGGTTTTCAGTTTCCAAATCCGCAAACCGTCTGAAAAAACGCCGAAAAACCCATGCCGTGTGGACGGACCCTTATCATGTCCTCTGATGCTGCTGTCTCCGCTTCCTGTCATTATTTGGTGGGGCTCCTTTTATCTTGCTGTGGAGTCCTATACATTCTAGTTCTGCCCTTCTAATATAGTTACAGTTATTGCTGCAAAGAGCACAAGAGAGCAATGATTTGTTCACACTGTATTCTCGGATGAGACGTGGGTCTTCCGAGTCTCTGCTCCTTATCTATGAAGTCACGTCTTGGGGTATGCTCATACCTCCCAAGTATCCCTATTTTTAACCCACTTCCCTCTTAGCGCTATAAATGTCCCTGTCTTTCATTTAGGAAACAGATTTGCGTCAATAAACTGACTATCTTGCTTTAAAAAAGTATCTGATTGCTTCCTAGTAACATAATATAACAAGTTACTTAATATTTCATCATTGGATACAATGCAATCGTGAAAATGTGTCCCTTTTTGGCTAAAAAGTTGGCATGTGTGTGTTTGGACGTGGTTAAAGGTGTGTCTTGGTGTGATGTCATGTGTTTGGGGCGTGGTTATAGGTGTGTCTTGGTGGGATGTCATGTGTTTGGGGCGTGGTTATAGGTGTGTCTTGGTGTGATGTCATGTGTTTGGGGCATGGTTAGAGGTGTGTCTTGGTGTGATGTCATGTGTTTGGGGCATGGTTAGACGGTGGGATGTCATGTGTTTGGGGCGTGGTTATAGGCGTGTCTTGGGGTGATGTCATGTGTTTGGGAGTGGTTATAGGCATGTCTTGGTGTGATGTCATGTGTTTGGGGCTGGTTATAGGCATGTCTTGGTGTGATGTCATGTGTTTGGGGCTGGTTAGAGGTGTGTCTTGGGGTGATGTCATGTGTTTGGGGCTGGTTATAGGCATGTCTTGGGGTGATGTCATGTGTTTGGGGCTGGTTAGAGGTGTGTCTTGGTGTGATGTCATGTGTTTGGGGCTGGTTAGAGGCGTGGCCTGACATGTCCCTCTTTGCAATCTCTAAAAGTTGGGAGGCATGGGTATGCTAGATCCTTAGGATGACTGTTCAGGAAGGAGCAGATAATCAGGTGCCCCAGAAGCTTTACGGTCTGGCTGCTCTATCTGGAGGTGCTCTGCTTCCACATATGAGCACAGGAGTTCAGTCTCAGTACCTTTTAAGGCTGATCCACTGATGATTCTTATCCAATATATTACACTAAAATAATCCCAGCATAGAGGAGGCACTAAACCTGGGAAGCTCATAGTCTAATTTCCCTGGTCTCTATGACAGTCTCACAGTCTAAGATTAGGTACACACCAAGTTTGACGGATGCCAAGAAGTGCTATCCGCCACCCATCAGTTGCTACTGTAAAAAAAAAAAAAAAAAAAACACAAATGTTTAACGTGAAAGTTTTTTAAAATGCTGTTATATAGAATTTCAGAGGTTCCTGTTCTAGCCTTTTTTTTTTTTTTTTGCAGTACACAAACCTACTAGCCAAACAGAGACCATTTAATCCCATGGATATGTGTAGCATATATGTTTGGAGCCTTCAGGGCGTACAGGTTGAACGTACACCATAATCATGGTGTATACGTAGCTAAGGAGGGAAACCCACACAAATCACCCTATAGGACAATTCCCCTTTATGTTACTATTTTGCCTGCGACCTCTAATATTGCTATGTCCTGGTCGCTAATTATACATTGACAGGTGACTTCATTAATAGACACATTTTTTTCATGTAAAATCCAGCGAAAACGTGATGCAGAATTCATTGGTCTAAGGGTATGTGCTTTTTGATGCTTATTTTGGGGCATATTGAGCACCCAACACTCCCCCAAATAAACGTCCAAAACACCTGTAAAACTCTTCCCATTGACTATAATGTAAAATCAGTATCATCGTTCAGATGATACTGATTTTACTTGAATAGTTTTTGTCGTTTGAGGCACTTACACCGCGGCAAATGCTAAATTATACAAGGTCGAAATCTGCCTCAGACAGTCCATGATCTTTCCTCATCCAAATTTTGCTCTTGCAAGTGCAGAATTTGAAGGAGGAAGCGAATGCACTATGTCTGCGCCGAACATGAACATGGTGTGAACATCCCCCTAGAGGTGTGAAGTCCAACAGGCCAGATCTGGGGGGTTGCAATCTACTTGTGCTGTTCTCCGCTACATATCCAAAACGGGTGGTCTACCCTTGGCTTATGTGTTCGACTCTTTCCATATGTTCTGGGCAGAGGTGTAACTTGAAGCTCCTGAGCCATAGTGCAAAAAGTGAAATTGGCCTTCTAGCTACCATGTGCCATTTACAATGCTGGCATCTCCTTATGCGGCAGAAGGGCTTTTGGGCCCCCTCAGTCTACTGGGCCTGGTAGCGACTGCTAGCTCTGCACCCCCTGTAGCTAAACCCCTGGTTCTGGGTCCTCATCGTTTGAGGTCGTCTGTCTTGTGCTTGGGTCTCCATCTTCTTGGTGTCTTGTTCTTCATCTCTGTGATTGTCTCTGTCTTCTTTCTACTCATTCTTCATAATTACCTTCCCTGGAGGAGTTTGTTTCATCCATTGGCCTTCTCATGTTGCCAGTAAAATTCTCCAAGACCTTTATGAAGAGTTGAACGTGGTCAATATCCCCTGTCCGGTTACTTGTTTGGGGGGGTTTCTGGTTATATAATGTAGTTTGAGTGAGTACTGAGAAGGGGAACCTGACCTAATCAGCAACAGAACAAATAGATTAAGTTCTATGAACGGAATGATAATCAATAAGTCATCCCTTACACTATTGTCAGTGGGAGGTCCAGAGTTGGATACATGCACCACATGACATACTCATTTCCAGTCCAAATTATTGCACCCCTATTGTAATTTTTTTTTTCCAGTAAGAGCTATGGACATTCATCCAAATCAAATCATGTAAAAAAAAACCTCAACACAACTAATATGACGAGTGTTTTCTCTAAATTCAACACCACATGCCAGTATTACTATTGCAGAGTTATTCATGAGCATACTTAGCACAAAGGAGAGCACCATTTAGGGTACATGGCAAGGGTTATCAGTCAATTTTTGACATAGATTCAGATTTTGAAAACGACTGTTAAACCATCTCCATAGACCTCAATAGAAGATCTGAGTTGAAGTCCACACTACTCAGTTTTCCACCTTTCGAAAGCCTTAAGTTTTTAGTTTTTCTGTAACGGAGTATTTTTTTTCTTTTTAAGCCATTCGCTGTGTGGGATAAATAGTGGTGTTATATTGCTATGTACAGTGGGTACGGAAAGTATTCAGGCCCCTTTACATTTTTCACTCTTTGTTTCATTGCTGCCTTTTGGTGAAATCATAGTCTGGGATCCTTCATGTGTTGTTTTGCAAACTGTCTGCGGCTTTCCTATGTCTTGCACTGAGGAGAGGCTTCCGTCTGCAGCTTTCATGTGTCCTGCACTGAGGAGAGGCTTCCGTCTGCGGCTTTCCTATGTCTTGCAATGCGGAGAGGCTTCTGACTGCGGCTTTCATATGTCTTGCACTGAGGAGAGGCTTCCGTCTGCGGCTTTCATATGTCTTGCTCTGAGGAGAGGCTTCCGTCTGCGGCTTTCATATGTCTTGCACTGAGGAGAGGCTTCCGTCTGCGGCTTTCATATGTCTTGCACTGAGGAGAGGCTTCCGTCTGCAGCTTTCATATGTCTTGCACTGAGGAGAGGCTTCCGTCTGCCGCACTCTGCCATAAAGCCCCGACTGGTGGAGGCTGCAGTCATAGTTGACTTTGTGGCACTTTCTCCCATCTCCCTACTGCATCTCTGGGGCTCAGCCACAGTGATCTTGAGGTTCTTCTTCACCTCTCTCACCAAGCCTCTTCTCCCACAATGGCTTAGTTTGGCTGGAAGGCCGGGTCGAGGACGAGTTGTGGTCGTCCCAAACGTCTTCCATTTAAGGATTATGGAGGCCACTGTGCTCTTAGGAACCTTGAGGGCTGCAGAAATTCTTTAGTAACCTAGGCCAGATCTGTGCCTTGCCACAATTCTGTCTCTGAGTTCCTTGGGAAGTTCCTTAGACCTCATGATCCTCATGTGCTCTGACATGCACTGTGAGCTGTGAGCTCTTATATAGACAGGTGTGTGCCTTTCCTAATCAAGTCCAATCCGTTTAATTAAACACAGCTGGACCCCAAATAAAGGGAGTAGAACCATCTCAAGGAGGATCAGAAGGAAATGGACAGCATGTGAGTTAAATATGAGTCTCACAGCAAAGGGTCTGAATACTTATGACCATGTGATATTTGTTTTTCTTGTTGAATAAATTTTCAAAAATATCTACATTTGTTTTTTTCCTTTCTACCTAGAGGGGGGGAGGGGCAGAGTGTACATTAATGAGCAAAATAAACTTTTTTGATCTTATCAAATGGCTGCAATGAAAGAGTGAAAAATTTAAAGGGGTCTGAATACTTTCTGTACCCACTGTATATTGGCCTTCAGTGTTTTCTGGTGCAATTACTTTGAAATCAGTGACATCCAAGCCTCGACATTTTGCGTCACCTACATTTTTTTATTTATCAGATAAGTTTTGTTCACAGCTTTCTGGTCACACTGAGGAAAGTGAACTACATGAGTTACAACTTGTAATTCATCAGCTGTTTCGCATCACTCAATAGATGTGCCCCACATAGTGCACACAACACTAGGCATTGCTTCAGCATGAATACCGCACCGTTGTACACAGTGATATTGTATCACATGTTCATATTGTATGACATTCAGCGATATAGTATGGTTCAGTAATACTGTATCAAATGCTATTATGACTTGCATGATCTTGTATGGTACAGTATAACTGGGTGGGTTATTTCTGTATGTGTTGTTGGAGAGAACGAGATAGCGCAAACCTAGTGTAGCAAATTCCAATGAATAATAGCTGTAAACAGGTGTAGTGGTTGCTCACCTGGCAAGGTTCACACCTTATTGAGTGATAGATATATATATATATATATATATATATATATATATATATATATATATATTGTGTTTTGTGTGTTATATATAAATATATATATATGTGTGTGCGTGTGTGTGTGTGTGTGTGTATATATATACAGTCATATGAAAAAGTTTGGGCACCCCTATTAATCTTATTCATTTTTTGTTCTAAATATTGGGTGTTTTTCAAAAAGCCATTTCAATTTTATATATCTAATAACTGATGGACACAGTAATATTCCGGATTGAAAAGAGGTTATTGTACGAACACAAAATGTGCAATATGCATTAAACCAAATTTTGACTGGGGCCAAAAATTTGGCTACCCTTATCATTTTATTTAAATTTGAATACTCCTAACTACTTTTTACTGACTTTCTGGAGCACAACATTGGTTTTGTAACCTCACTGAGCTTTGAACTTCATAACCAGGTGTATGCAATGATGAGAAAAGGTATTTGGCCATGTTCACACGCCTTAAAATGGGACGAATTTCGGTCCGTAATTACGCGCCGAAGTGCGCCAATTACGGCTGCAAACGGCCCATTCATTACGGTAATTCACAGTTCTCATAGAGAACTATGGAATTACGTTCCTCCTTCCCGCCGGGCGAGCCCCGGGCGGGGAGACAATTGACATGTGAATTACTAGCCGCAAATACGCGCCGCTAGCAATTCAAGTCTATGGGCCGGCGAAGTGCCGGCCCCCTGCTCAGTCCCCCGCCCCCGGTCACACGGCGTAATTGCGGGGCGTAATTACGCCCTGCAAATACACCGTGTGAACATAGCGTTTAAGGTGGCCAATTGCAAGTTGTTCTATTTGAATCTCCTGTGAAGAGGGGATCA
>JAODAL010031015.1:0-49081 GCA_025379985.1 Phyllomedusa bahiana | reverse complement strand
AAGCTGCAAAAATGAACTTTCGGACACTCTTTAAAATTTTGAAGAAGAAATTATTGTTTGAAAAAACATTTTTTGGAATAGGACTTTGACTATTGCAGTCTCTTAACAGCAGGATGACCCCCAAACCATTGACACTGCTAAAAATTTTCATGAAGAAATGAGTAATTGGAATAAGGTTTTTTTTCAACAAAACCTTTACTATTGGTGTCTTTTACAGTCTCCTGACCACAAACCAGTAAAATGACCTTTTGGACACTCTGAAAACAATTAGCAATAAGAAATAAGTATTTTGAAAAAAATTCTTTCAATAGAACCATTTCTTTTCAAAGAGGAATGTGTAGTTCACATTGTGAAGTAGAACTCCTACTAATCAGTGACCTCGGCAATTGGGGCAACAAAATCACCAGAGACCCACGCCTGATTCATTTTGATAAAAGTCAAATGATCCACATTCTCAGGGGAAAGCCAGATGCGTTTGTTTGTTATCACTCCTCCAGCTGTGCTGAAGGTCTGTTCCGAGATGACGCTGGCTGCTGGGCAGGATAACACTTCTATGGCGTGCTGAGCAAGCTCAGGCCATTCATCCATTTTGGACACCCAGAAGTCGATTGGGTCCGGAACATGTCCAAAAAATCGGTGTTGAGCCACAGGTAGTCATGGACCATGATCTTAAGCCGGTCTCTGTTTGTCTGATTTGTGCCCTGCTTTACAGCTGTTGGTGAGGTGGTAAAAAATGATTGCCAGAGGTCACCCATTAGGCATCTGCCACAATGCCTGCTGCTGCTGCTACTACGGTTACTTGCCACTGTACTGCTCTCAGGTTGCTGACGTTCTTCCACCATGACATTAGAATGTGAAAAAGACACAACAGATGTCTCAAGTTGATCAATGAGCACGGTTTCAAATTCCTGCATTCTATTGTCAATTTTTGTGGGTGGAAGGAAAGTGCTGACTTTCAATTTGTAACGTGGTTCAAGGAGGGTGGCCACCCAGTGACCGCTATTAATTTTGATTGCCTGGATGCGTGGATCATATTGCAGGAAATGGAGCATCCAAGCACTCATGTGAGAGATGCAGCCAGGATTTCCAAAGCCTCGGAGTCGAGGGGCAGGAAACAGATCTTCCTCATCTTCCTCCTCCGCTTCAAATCTGTGCCAACCTCTTTCCAACGCAGGGACATCGGTACCATCGGTGTCCAGCCATGCCTCATCCTCCTCCTCTGCTTCTTCATCTTCAGCATCAACACAGCCCTGACTTGCCTCATACACTGTACTCTGAGAGCTGAAGTGCCACCTTGCACCAGCCCTGGACCCCAAACCACCGCCTAACGAAGACCTATAAAGTTGGGAAACTGTCGGGCCTTCTTGATCCGACGGTGAGTAAGGCTGTGTCCGGATCTGTGTCCGCCTCCTCCTCTGTCACTGCTGGGACCTGCTGTTTCAGAGTGTCCAACACTTGTTCCAGAATTAATATCACCACAATGGTAGTGCTGACGAGGGCATTGTCCTCACTGACCATTTTGGTGGCTATTTCAAAACTGGCAAGGATGGTGCAGAGATCCTTCACCTGCTTCTACTCTCTATGGCTCAAAACCCCGAGGTCCGCACCACTGCTTGTCAGGCCATGCACCACTTCATACCGCGTAATGGGATTCTGCTGCTGTCACAATCGCTGGAGCATGTGGAGGGTGTAATTCCAGCGTGTTGCCATATGGACAATGAGACGGTTGACGGGGAGGTCAAGATGATGCTGCAACGCAGTCAGTCAGGCCGAAGCAGGGTGCGAACGCCGGAAGTGTGAGCTCAGACCTCGAGCCTTCCTCAGCAGGCAGTCAGGACCCAGGTAGCGCATTAGAAATTTCTGCACGACCAGGTTCATGACGTGTGCCAGGCAAGGCATATCCAGAGAAACAGAAGAACCAGCTGGCCGCTAGAGAAATCTTGAATAAAACATCCTTTTTTTCATATTCTTTAAAAAGGTAAATCCATACATATGGTAGACACAAGAAAAGTTAAAGAAATAGTGCCATTGTTAGGTCTAGGTGTTCCTAACTACCGCGTTTCGGATATTTCATATCCTTACTCATAGTCTAGGGATATGCTCAAGCCTACTGATCTTAAGGATGGCAAGGAGATTTCTCCCGTTGTCGCACACCACTTTGCCTGGCGCCAGGTTCTTATCACCCAGTCACAGCTCAGTCTCATTGCGCAGAGCCGTCCACAGCTCTTGACCTATGTGTTGATAGTCTCTAATACACATTAATTTCAACACATCCTGGTTTCTCTTGGCACGTGATACTACCTGTGGAGCTTGGAGATCGGAAAGCTGCACCATTCCTGCAGTGTGGAAGAGTGTGCGCCGAGCATGAGACCCAACATCATCACCAGAGACATCCACTCAACTCACCCAGTGAGCTGTCACAGAGATGTAACGCCCTTGACCAAGCTTACTAGTCCATGTATCGGTGGTCAGATGGACTTTGCTGGACACAGATGCAGCCAACGCGCTGGAGATTTTTTCTGACACGTGGCTGGCCAAGGCAGGGATGGCTTTTCTGGAAAGCTGATATTGGGGGCAGGCCAGGGCCATGACGTGGTGGAACCCATCTGTGTCCACCAGTCGGAAAGGCAACATTTCCAAGGCCAAAACCCTGGCAATGCCAACATTCAGGCTTTTGGCTTTAGGATGGTTGGGATGAAAGCGTTTCTTCTGCTCCCACACCTGGAACACAGAAGGCTGGATGCAAGACTGGCCGCCGTATGGCATGCAGATCAAACTGGTGGAAGGAGAAGGGGTAGGCTGTGTCTCTGGTGGTGGTGGTGGTGGTAATCGGCCGACGGTGTGGGGCACTGGGGCAGATGCTTGCTCATGCCGCTTCGGGACATGGGCAGCAGAGGAACGCTTGGTCTTAGAAGTGGCAGAGGAGGAGGAGGAGGAGACAGAGGGTGTCACAGTGATTGGAAGCCCAGGACCTGTGTGGCCTTTTTCTCCAAGTGATTCCTCCACTTCAATTCATGCTTTAGCTGTACGTGCCAATTCATGTTGGTGGTGGTTAAACACTTTAGATTCTTCCATCTTCTGATGCGTTGACGGCAAATCCGGCATATGACATCGCTCAGCGAATCTGAAGCTTGATCAAAAAAGACCCAGGCTTCACAGGTCCTGGACCTCTTCGATGGTGATAACCTAGTAGCGGTGTTTCCGCTGCCACCACTGACCATGACTTGTGCTACCGTCCTCTCCCTTTCTGAGGCTTGACCCACACTGATACTACACCATCATCTTCCTCCTCGTTTACTGATGAGGCGCTCGCAAGAAAATGCTGCTAAAAAGACCACGTTGGATCCGCAATGTCATTATCAACATCATCATCAACACAGATGACTTCCTCGTCCTGACAGTCTACATCCTGAAGATGTGGGCTAGAAGCCTCAGGCACTGAAAGGCGTTGCCGACCGCTCGGGATTTCTGCCGGCTAACCAGCTTCCTTCTCCTTTGATGGCATCCTCTTTGGCCTCTTGATCTTTTGAAATGTCTTCTATCCCCAACCACATTGTGTCATCAAAGAGCTCTTCAGAACATGGATTATCCACAGTGGTCTGTACATGGGTTGACATTTGGGCTGCTTTTGCGTTGTGTTGGACTGATGCTGACGATGATGATGACGACATTTGTGGCCGTGACTGAGAGGACAAGGAGGTAGAATCACTGAAGAACAGATTGGCGATGCTCTTCATTACTGAGATTCAAAGGTTAATGACCGAGTGATGACAGACCTGACGGTCCTGCAACTGATGATGTGCTCGCTTGTGTGTTGACCGAAGCACTGGAAGGAGCACCTTGTCTCGTACCTCGAGCTCCATGTCCTACCCCCCTCTTTGCTCGCTTACTACCTCTACTTCGCTCCATGTTCAGAAAGATAAATATTAAAAAGGTCTAGAACATTTGTTCACAGTCTCTTATTGAAGAACTGTACTGCAAAGACAGCAAATCACAGGTGTTCTTAAATCCCTTTGATTTCCAACAGCCAACTAGAATTAGAGACAGAATTGTTTCTTTTGAATATCTGTGATATGTGGTCTTATGGAAGAACTGTAACTCCAAATCAACAGTGTTTTTCCTTCAGTCCCTGTAATTTACAACTGCAAAGTAGGACTAGCAATTGACTTTTTTCTATAGATTATCTAAGAAATGTGGTCTTTTCTGACGACTGACAACCAGGAGTAGAAATAGAATATTTGTCTATGGGTGAACTATGATCTTAGAAATGTGCTTTTTTTTGACAACTGACACCTCAAGAGTAGCAACATAATTTTTTTCTATGGAATACCTAATAAATGTGGTCTTTTCCCACAACTGACAACCAGGAGTACAAGTAGAATATTTTTCTATGGATTATCTAAGACATGTGGTCTTTTCTGACAACCAGGGGAAGAAATAGAAATGTTTTCTACGGAATACCCAATAAATGTGGTCTTTTCTGACAACTGACAACCAGGAGTACAACCAATCAACCAATCCTTCAGTCCTTGTAATTTAGAACTGCCAAGAAGGGCTAGCAATAGACATTTTTCTACAGAATAGCTAAGCAATGTGGTCTTAAGGATTATAAAAAGTATATTTTTCTATGGAATATCTTGGAAATTGGATCTTATGGAAGAACGGGGTCTTTTACACCGGCTGTCCCCCCAAAAAAAACTGCTGCATGCGAATAAAGAGAACGGAATGAAGTTTTCTGCCAAAAAGCTGTGTATCAAAGCTAATTAGGTTTAGGGCTGATTTCCTAAGTGTCCTGTACACTGGCTGTCCATATTACACTGCAGCACAGACGTTGTGGCCAAGGAATGACATTTTCCAGAATAAAACTGTATAGAACAGTGATTTCTTATGAGAGATTAATGTAGCTGTGTCTGATGCAGAAGTTCCCCCCACAACCAAGCGGCCCCTCTCCTCAGAAACTGATTGCAGGTAGTTTAGGGCAATGCAGAAATAAAATATGCTGCTATCTCACAGAGATTTGATATGAGAGATTAATGTAGTTGTGTCAGATGCAGCAGCTGCCCCCCCTCCGAACCAATCACGCCCCCCTCAGAAACTGAACCGAGGAACTTTAGGGCACTGCAGCTGTATCCAAATCTCTGACTAACACTGACTAGAATTGCCTAATCTTGCTGTACCCTAACCTAACTAATCTAAGCAGCCTTTCAGTAGTAAAAACGCTGGCAAAGAGTGTCTGCTAGCTTTGAAAAAAGCTGAGCAGATAGACAGCGATCCATTCTGTTCACAGTGTGGAAGCTGATGGTGGTGAGCAGGAAGTACAGTGACATAGATAAAACAAGGTCATGTGATTTTAGCAGCCAATGAGATCCCTACACCTTCCACTGGTGACATTCTTGACCTGCCTCTGTGCTCTGCGCTGATTGCCTGGCCGCCAGAAGTACAGAAAGCTGCGAAAATGGCGCGATCTGAATCCGTGATCATGATTGTTGATAAGATTTTAAGGAGTAAAAAACATATCAAATCGGAACCTCGATAAACCTGAATACCAGCGCGATTTCAACTTTTCTCGATTCGATCGCTCATCACTATTCTTTTCTAATGAAAACAACAAACAATGAAGTCCGCTCCCCTTATTGCCAATAAGTAGGTAGGATAGCGCGAGGTACAGCTAACGCCCAGTAGCTTGAATGCAGGAAACAGTAATTAACTTTTGCTTCCTGAAGGAGAGATTTGCAGCAGCACTGCAAAACAGCTTTGGAGAAAAGGTTGAAAAGCTAAGTGAAAGATCGAGTGATCGAGCCTGCGAGTGCGTCTTCTGTCTGAAGTGTGTCTTTGGGTTAAGTGTGGGACTTTAGATTTGGGGATTTTAGAAGGGACAGTATTGTACTGATTATTTATATTTGTATCTTTATCTCTTTTTGGAACATTCCCATGAGTTCCATGTTTGACAATGCCATCCAGTGCACAACCTGTGCAATGTATGCCATCCTTGAACAACAGTTCGAGGGTCCCTACGGAGTGAGATGTGTGCACACTGCACATTTGGAAGCTCGGATCCTGGATCTAAATGAGCAAGTGGCAACACTGAGATCCATTGCCAACTTGGAGGAGAGTCGGCTGCTCACTGAGCAATCACTCGCAGGTGTAGATGCTGGGGAGGATGGCAGCATGGAGGTACAGGGGCATGAGGCAGCTAGCTGGGTAACAAATAGAAAGAAGGGTAGAGGGAAGAGTTTCAGGGAAGCTCGTCCTCATCTGGCACACCCCAACAAATTTGCAAGATTGGCAGATGAGGGGGATGTCGGCTCAGAAATAGCATTGCTGCAGCAAGACAATACCCCTGTCTTCCCCAGTAAGATGGGGAATATGAGTGCAGAGCAGGCTAGACAGGTGCTAGTAGAAGGGGACTCCACTATTAGGGTAACAGACAGGGCAATCTGTCACAAAGACTGGGATCATTGAACAGTATGTCGTTTACCTGGGGCCCGAGTTTGACATATCGCGGATCGGGCTGACAGATTGCTGGGTGGGGCTGGTGAGAATCCAGCTGTCATGGTCCACATTGGCACCAATGACAAAGTTAGAGGTAGGTGGAGTGTCCTTAAAAACAATTTTAGGGAATTAGGCCAAAATCTTAAGGCAAGGACCTCCAAGGTAATATTGTCAGAAATATTACCTGTTCCACGGGCCCCACCAGAGAGGCAGCGGAAGATTAGAGAGGGGAATAAGTGGCTCAAAAATTGGCGTAGGAAAGAGAGATTTGGGTTTTTGGAGAACTGGGCTGACTTCTGTCTTGGCTACAGACTCTATGCTAGGGATGGGCTGCACCTAAATGGGGAGGGTGCAGCTGTATTGGGGGACAAAATGGCCAAGAAGTTGGAGGAATATTTAAACTAGGGACAGGGTGGAGGGTAAATACAAAGATAGCGTGCAAGATAGTGAAGATAGAGAGCTGGGAATTAGTAATAACTCAGGGGGTGGAGTGGAGGGAGGGGGTGTAGCAATAGTTAAAAAGAACAGGGAGAAATGAATAAAAACTGAAAAATCTCTAAATTGCAGCCGACCAATGCCAGGAGTCTGACCAACAAAATAAATGAACTAGAATTATTAATAGCTGAAGAAATATATGACATAGTGGGGATAACTGAGACATGGCTGGAAGAGAGTTACGACTGGGCGGTTAACTTACAGGGTTACAGTCTATTTAGAAGAGATTGTAAGGACCGGAAGGGGGAGGTGTCTGTCTCTATGTAAAATCCTGTCTGAAGCCAACACTGCGGAAAGATATAGGTACAGATAAGGAACATGTGGAATCATTATGGGTAAACATTTACCCATAATACAATCCTAATAGGGGTCTTCTATAGGCCCCCAAATATAACAGAACCCATGGAAGATGCGCTCCTCAGGCAAATAGATGAGGTGGCTAATCAGGATGAGGTTGTTATTATGGGCGACTTTAACTACACAGACATAAATTGGGAAACTGAAACCTGCGGCTCTCATAAAGGAAACAGGTTTTTGTCAATAATTAAAGATAATTACCTTTCAAAATGGTGCAGGAACCGACTTGAGGAAAGGCTTAATATTGGCTAATACAACTGACAGAGTAACAAAGGTTCAGGTTGGGGGGCACCAAGGAAATAGTGACCACAATATAATAAATTTCCATTTATCCTTCAATAGAGTTTTTTGTCAAGGAGCCACAAAAACACTGAATTTGAGGAAGGCTAATTTTATTCTGCTTAGGGAGGCCCTAAACCGTATTGACTGGGACAAGGTCTTTAAAAATAGCAGAACAAATAAAAAATGGGAGATCTTTAAAGACATCTTAGGTGCCCACTGTGAGAGGTACATACCTTATGGGAATAAAATAGTTAGAAACAGGAAAAACCCAATGTGGATTAACAGAGGAAAGGAGGCAATAAATAACAAAAATAAAGCATTTCAACTCCTAAAACAGGAGGCAGTGAAGAGGTGCTAAAAAACTGTAAGGAAAAAAATAAAATATGTAAAATAATGATAAAGGCAGCAAAGCTGGAGACAGAAAGACGTATTGCTGTAGAAAGTAAAAGTAACCCCAAAATATTTTTGAACTATGAGCCATGGGGTGTCTGGGTCATCTGCCTTGTCTGCTTCATCTCCCTTTACCTCCTTCGGCTGCTCCTGCTCCTCCTCTCCTGTCACCTGGCTAGAAAAATCACTCCTTTCAACAGACATCAACGACTCCAGACTCAGGTTGCTGCAGATGGAACTGGTACTGCTCCTACAACCCCACCTCTGCCCCCACAGCAGCCATGGCAGTGGTACGTGAGTGCTGAGTAACCTCCAAGTCAGACCTACGAGAGGATGGATGATGGTGCAGATAGATTTCTACCAATGGCTGCACTCTCTCATCGGCACTGCAAGTCTGCTGCCTTGGGATAACCTTTGACTACAATCTGGCCTTTCAATGAATTCATCCAAACCCTTACCCTTGTATCCACCTGAAAAATATCTCCCGAATCGGCTCATTCCTTCACTTTGAAAGCACAAAAATGCTTGTCCATGCTCTTGTCATCTCATGCATAGACTATTGCAACACCCTCCCCTGTGGCCTCCCATCTAGCACCCTTGCTCCCCTTCAATTCATCCTTAACTCTGCTGCCCGTCTGATTCACCTCTCTCCTCGTTACTCCTCTGCCTCTCCCATCTTCCAATCCCTTCACTGGCTACCCATTGTCCCCACCGGACTCATGTGGCCATGAGATGTAGTCGCCATGTCTCCAGTCCCCTGAACAGACAGCTTTTGCAGCATCTGTTCCAGGACATGAAGCAGTTAAATGACGTTGTTCATCCCGTAGTCCTGGCGACTGACAAATAACGTGGCCTCCTCAAAGAGCCTGAGCAAACGACAGGTGTCATGCATGAGCTCCCACTGGCTGACATCAAAATTACACAGTGGAGTATCCCTGTCTGCTTGGATCATCAAGGAATCATTAATGGCCTTTCTCTGTTCATAGATTTCTTTCTGTTTCTCTGTTCTATTCAACTCAAGGAGGGTGTGCTTAGCGGTGTAGGAATGTCTGAAGTGCATGCGAAGTTTCCTGGCCATTTTTAGAACGTCTTGCAGATGGGTGGAAGATGTGAGGAACCGTTTGACAACCAGATTAAACACGTGCGCCAGGCATGGCGTTCTCTGAATGGTGCAGAGTCCACCACTTGAAAAGGGAGGGACTGCAGTACCACCAACTTGAACAGGAGCACGGTCAGATCTGCACCCTAGGATGGCTAGACACATTCTGCTGTTTCTGGGCAATCATCTCGGTGAATGACTACTGGCACCATGAGTGGCGAGGAGCAGGAGCATCTGAACCGGTAGATGATGGATAAGACAGACAACTCCCTTCGGCAGAGGTGGTGGAGCCTTGACTGTCTGAAATGGGATGCGTGCCACTGGGTGCTGCTGCTGCTGCTGCTACGGCAGGATAGACCACCACATATGAGACACGTTTCTCCCACTGGATGGTGACGCTACATGTGTTGGCGCAGGGCCGTGGTGCCAACGTTAGCTCCCTGGCCACGCTTCACTTTCTGCCCACAGATTCTACATATAGCCATGTTTACCTCCTCCTACGTTGTCTTGGCAAAAAACTGCCACACCGCCGACTAGGTGGATTTTACCACCAACGCTCCGCACTGACTGACTGCTATTGCCGCTGCCTCAGTGAGCCCTTGTGCCGCTACCTTCTTGGACCTGTTAAGCGGGTTTTCTACCAAGTGGAGGTATTATTCGATCGCATGGTGGATAAGTGTTGATCTGTGGTATTATTCAGTCACTAGTGCTGGTGAATGTGTCATGGTGTGGTTATCAGCATTGTGTGTGGTGATCATGTGTCATGGTATAGCGGTATTAGTCAGTCACTAGTGGGTGAAGCAGGGTGGATATATTCAGCACATGGTGTGATGAGTCATGGTGTGGAGGTATTATCAGTCACTATGTGGTGGTATATGTGTTCATGGTTGGGGTATTATCAGTCTAAGTGCTGTGAATGTGGTCTGGTATAGGATATTCAGTCACATTGTGTGGTGATATGTGTTCATGTTAGGGTATTTTCATCAAGTGTGTGATATGTGTCATGGGTGGGGTATTATAGCAGTCAGGGCATTTGTTCGCGCTGGTGATATTGTGGTCAGTATGTTTATAATCACTATGTGCTGGTGATATGTGGTCATGGTGTGGGGGTATTATTCAGTCGCTATGTGCTGGTGATATGTGGTCATGATCTTGTGGTATTATTCAGTCACTATGTGCTGGTGATATGTGGTCATGGTATAGCGGTATTATTCAGTCACTATGTGGTGGTGATAAGTGGTCATGTTCTGATGGAAGTCTCTGGTCCATAAGTAGTAGCATTATTAGTAATTTTTGTGACCAGGGACCAAGGATTTTTCCATGCATAGCTGACAGTCATTTTCTTTGGACAGGAACTCTGCTCTTAAGTGGCTGCCTCTGGGTCACCAGAAGTGATTACACTGACCATGCCAGGGAGCGGAGTCTAAGGAGCCCCCGATACATGCCCAGGTATACATGGCGGGGAGACCCCAGGCGTACTGATGCCACTTTGACAGCAGGAGGCGGGAAGGAGACTGGCTAATGGGCAAAGACTCATCGAAGGTTCGCAACACGGCACAACATGGCGATGTTTAGGTTATTTAAGCACAGATGACATTTACAGAGAAATGCAAATGGCCTCTATAGGGGAGTGGATAGGGGAGGCAGAAGGCAGTGCACTGTCACTGTAGTCGGGGTGATGACTCCAAACAGGAAGCGGAGCAGAGGATAAACAGAGGCAACAGGACTACAGGTAGTAGCAGGACTTGAAGTGGTGACAAGCAGGAGTCCGGACCAGGCAGGGCACACAGACAGGCCAGCAAAGCAGGAGAACGGGAAAAAGCACATACAAAAACTCATATACAACTAAATAGGCTCACCCCACTTCTCAGCTGGATAGTTCTTGCAGTCCCATGTAAATGTCCTTAGTAGGCAGTCGCAGAGGTCCCAGGCCCACGGCTTCCAAGTCTCCAGAAACTCAAAGATATATGAAAATATGAACCAGGGTATACTAAAGGGCGTTGGAAAGTTCTGTACATACAGGTGATGCAGTAAAACAGGCAGGTAATCACAGACGTTTCAGACAGCACTCTGTCCTTGTTCCTGTCCTTGTTCACAGCGCTGTCCGAATGCTGTCCGAAACATCTGTGTTTACCTGCCTGTTTTACTGCATCACCTGTATATACAGAATTTTCCAATAAAGAAAACGCCCTTTGGTATGTGCTAGTCCATATTTTTCATATATCTTGGAGTATGGGAACAAGGCCAGCTAGCAACACAGTGCAAACCCAGGATAAGCAACAGTAATTCCAGCACCAATGGAAACCAAAACCAGGACTAAATAATTTCTGCAGTCAGGTAAATGCAGAGCAGCTGTGCCTGTTTGCGTCAAGTGCTTAACTGTTGTCATTCTGGAGGGCACAAAGCACTTGACTCTCCCCAGCACAGCTTCTGCCAGGGTCAAAAAGGCAAGTGGTAGCACAGCACGAGCAAAGACAGGAAGTTCCTTAAATCCCAGGTGGTGGTCAGCCATTGGAGCACAAATTATGTTTTTGAATCTTAAAGAGCCAGTGCGAGCATGCCCTGAGGAGGAAGTGTGTGTGCACCAGATGCAGTAGCAGCAAAGAGCGGAACAGGAGGGTGGAGAGGTGAGTAAGTGCCAGCAGTGTGTTCAGTACAGGGAACGCTGACAAGAGCGCGTCCACATTCCTGGATGGTGACCGGGGCACACATTGTAACATCTATTACAGTCACCATCCTGGGAGTATCTTCCATAGGTATCTTACATATCTTTAATATAGAAAAAGATGTAAAAAGAGGAGATCAGTCTCTACTAGAAAATTGATCAACGGCTCACGCCCAGTATCCAAGTAAATATGAGAGACGCACCAAAGACCCTTCATCCTCCAAAGGAGTTCAGGTGATAGTGAATGCAGTCCTAGCAACATCTTGCAGGGCCACAGTGTAGTATTTGCCCCAAATTCCTTATGACAACAGAGTTGTTGTAATAAACCCCAAACCAGTAACGCATGTCCCCGGATCGGGTGTTATCATAACTGACCGCCCAAGCACTGGGGCCTCAGAATGGAAGGTGAGAGGAGTTTCACTCTTTTATCTTAGATGTTGGAATAATTTGAACATAAGACATAACATAGTTGTATTATGTCTCCAAACAGCTTCCTAATCATTATGATAAAGCAACACACATCGGACTGGCAGCAATCAAGATCTTTATTGACAGCCAAGATGGAATAATTCAGTATAAAACACAGCGGCTTGGATTCTCTTTAGCCTGTTATTACAAGGCAATGGCGTACGATGATATAGTCAAGCCCAATAAACCATTGATAAAGTCATATCCGATTAATGGAGGTCAAATCCGGTGATAAAGTCACATCCGGTGATAAAGTCACGTCCGGTGATAAAGTCACATTCGGTAGGTAAGGTCACTTCGGGTGGTGAGATCAAATCCGAGCAGAGGTCGGCAGAGGTGATGGCTGATTTTCAAGAAACAGATTTCGCTTCCTTTGCAGATCACGGTCCACGATTCCTTGGAGCAGCTGTTACTGAAGTCTGCAGCTTCCTTCTGCTTGTCCATGCCACCACATTTGTAGATGTCCATATAGATACACAGCAAGTATGGCGGAATAAACTGGAGCCATTTCCAACCTATTCTACTCTTGCTATGATGACCCAGAGGAAGGCAAAAAACAACCCCCTGGGAAGTCTTTGTCGGGGGAAAAAAATTCCTTCCTGACTCCAAATCTGGCAGTCGGAATAGATCCCTGGGTGGTGAGTGGACATGCTAGAATCTACGCAGATTGTCAGGTGTTTAGTGGTGGAAGTCTTGATGGTATCGCAGACCAGTGACGGAGGCTTCACCTCTTCTTGATGTTTCCTGAGATGTTTCAATTTCAATCATTTTCTGCAAGAAAAGAAATCCACATGTTCAGATGAGTCTTCATAGAGTAAACGTATTGTGTAAGAGGTAAGGTTTCCAAGCACAACCACCTATCCTACATGTGATATGTAACTGAGGATACTTCAGGATAGTGATGGTGCGTAGTTTCACTAAATGTTACAGAGCGGATGTGTGTACTAGTGAGCAATGACAACATTTTGGATAGGACTGGGGTTATACTTACAATGAGATGTTGGGGGGCCCTGCCGGACAGCACAGAGCATCAGTCTACAGAACAGCTGAACTGCTGAATTCCTAGTTGAGGACAAGATGATACTGTTGGGACCATTCAGAACACACAAAGCTGAACTGATTGAAGATCTTTTGCTGTTCAGATCTGATTTCGCTGGGTGGTTCAGAAATGTCCAGAGTCTCCTCAATCTTTAGGTCTACGGAACCCGTCATCATAATCGCTGGTGGTGCCATTCTCCTGGCTTCCACATCTTCCCAACTGATGTCTGAGAAAAATGGGTGTCTCCTGATGTCTTCTCTGACTCCCAGCCGCTGGAACTGGTCTTTACACAGCAGACCCTCTATGATGTTGACCGTGTCCAGCGTTAGAGACTCTGGGTAGATTGGAATATGAGAGAGGACTGAACGTCTGATTTCATTAGAATTGTTGCCTGGAAAGGGCTGTTGTCTGGTTAACATATTGTAGAAGAGGACGCCAATGGCAAAATAGTCTACTCCTCTCCCATGTGCCTGGCCCTGCACCATTTCTGGGGGTGCGTATCCTGGTGTACCTTCACACCCATCGCTGGTCCTCTGAAATACTCCTTTCACAGCAAGGCCGAAATCTGTGATTTTGATGTGGCCTTCTCTGGTCAGTAGTATATTATCTGGCTTCAGGTCCCGATGAAGAATGTCTTTCCTGTGCAGGAACTCTGTGCCACAGACCACTTCTGCTGTGATGAATTTAACTGTGGCAGTATCAAGAGGAAGGTGTTCATTGAAAAAATCAACCAGGTCCCCTCCAGTGGCCACCTCCATCACATAATATGCAAAGCTTAACGTGTGGAATGCGGCGAGGCCGTGGATTAAGAAAGGGCATTCATGAGAGAGTTGTAGGATATGGCGCTCTATAAAAGAGAATCCAACCTCTGTAAAAACCCTTTTATCCATTACTTTAATGGCAACACGGTCTTTTCGGATGATATCTGTTGCTAAGAAGACTTGTCCAAAGGCTCCAACACCCAGTATACGGTGGAATGTGAAGGACTCCAATGATAGGGGGACTGTAGCAGATGAGGTTTCTTTGGAGGTGCCAGGGTTTTCCACAGAGATGTCCCCTTGGGTTGATTTCTTTTCATGGCAGCTGCTGCTTTTAGATGTGATTGTAGATCTGCTGAGCTTCTCTGGTGTTTCCAGATCAAGAGAGCTGCTATCACTGCTGGAATCCTTCACAGGTCTACAATCTTCAATAATCTTTTCCATGATGGTGGTCCAGATATCTTCCACCAAATCATCCTCCTTTTTCTCCCATTCAGATGACATATTGCCTGTTTTGTAGAGAAAAAAGTTAACGTCTAATGTAATGGTTTATTACTTACTATGGCAGTAAACAACTCTATGTTACATCAAGTGTAGATTATAGATCCTCTGCATCACTATTTTATGGGCTAGAGTGATAACATGTGATATCTCCCTAACAAGACTCCTGTGTAATGGTATCAGTGGGGCCACAGAGCTCCACTATTCCTGAACGTTGTGCTCCCGTGGTGCTGGGGTGCTTGATAGATGTGTGGGGCTGTGTATCCTGTGACTACAATCACAATCCTCTATAAATATAGATGAACTATAGAATTATGGACGAAGCTTACACACAGATACATATTCCTAGGGGTTACACGACTTCCTCCCTCTGCTGTCCCCCAGACTGATGGGACTGGCTCCTGAGCTTTCACAAGAACATTTTTCTTTACCCCCCCCAAGCACCGGGCCTGAAAAGGTCTTAATGACCGACGACATTTCTCAGTTTTTGCCTCCGCACGTTTCCACCTTGTTTTATTTCTTCTGTGACACATCTGAATGAGGACTTGTTTTCTGTGGGTGAAGTTGTTTTTGGGGGTGTGGAATGTGTGCAAAATACATTTTTTTGATTAAATATTTATTTTTATTTCACTTGTAATTTTTTTACACTATTTTACTATGCTTATAATGTATTAGCACACTTCTGTATGATAATAAATTGTATTCTGTGTTAGTGTGAAACAGGCTGCTGTCAGGGCAACACAGAGTGTTCCCCATACAGCAGCAATACTATACACACAGCCCTAAAGCTACTATTGGCCCCCAAGGCTGACTGTAAAGACATTTGTCGGCTTCACTGGCACTGGGAATCCCGGAGACAGATGAGGCAGAAGAATCCACTTGGTTCATGCCACAGTCATTGACTGCAGCAATCAGAGGGGATTGGAGCTTTCCTCCGGTCCCTTCCGTGCACAGAGGCTGCTTTAGGAATGGAGATGGTAACTATAGCTCCATTCTTACTGCAGTTGCAGAGCAGTTGAGCCACAAACTCCCTCTAAAGGCCGCAACATCTTTCAGTGTCACTGCCGACAGAAAGAACGATCTGCCAGTGGGCGATCGCTAAGGAGTCAATGCCAAATGCCCCCTCTATTTCAGATCAGAAATCCTTGCCCCTGGTTTCCTTAGACAGGCTAAGAACTTGATCTTTCTACTTTTCTTACCTTCATCTGCCTCCTCCAATTCCTTCTCCCCATCATCTTGGACTTCATTGTTCAGTTCTTCTCCATTCTGGATTTCTTCATCCTGTCTACCATAGTACTGGGCACACAAGGCTTCCATGATGTGGATCTGGTCATCAGTCTGTTGGGACTCAGGTAGGATTTCTTGGTCTACAAAGTTGTCTTTCACCAATTCTTCCTCCTTCTCTTCCACTTGTAGGATGTTATTTTCTGTCTCTGTGAAAAGAGAAGACATTTAGATCTATGAATTTCATCACAATTGTATCAATATCTATGTATGTAAATGAAAGAATAATGTAAGAAGCTGACACACAAGTAAATATTCCTGGTTGTTACATGATCTCCTACCTCTGCGGTCCACCAGACTGATGGGAGTGAATCCTGAGATGTCATAGGAACCGTCTTCATTGGTGACATATGTCCCCCTCCACTTCAGATCAGCAATCCTTGCCCATGGTTTCCTCACACAGGCCAAGAACCTGTTCTTTCTGTTTTTCTTAGCCTCCTTCAGTTCTTCCTCATCAGCATCTTGGGCGTTATTATTCAGTTCTTCTCCTTCTTTCTCCTCATCCATTTTTAGGATGTTTTCTGCCCCTGTGTAAAGAAGATACATATAGATCTATGAACTTCATAACATGGTCAAGATTGTTAGACTCCATACTGTTCCACAGCAGAAGACAATGTGATAAAAAACATATGGAGCCCGATCTTAGTTGCCCCTAAACTCCTTATTATATACATATGTCCATCAGCCTTCTTCTTGCTCGCCTTCTTGTACACTTTGTGAGCACCTGAGGAAGGTTCTTCTAGATCTTAAGCACAATGGGCCACAGATTTTGACATAAGGATTAATAATATAATTTTTACGCAGCCTTTTGGGCTCAGACCATATATATTTATTAGAGCCATGGGGGAGAGAGAACTGAATTGTAATTGGGACAAATTCAGAGACTCCACAAATGTTCCTGCAGTGTTTTGCATGTTTACAATTCTTTTGTGTTCTAAAGTCCTATCCAATACATATATTTTACACTGACAAGCAAAAGGGTAACAATGTTTTGAACTTGTGACTTTCAGGCTCCATATCTCACCGTCCGTGTTGAGAGGCCGTTCTCTAGCCTGGAATAATGAGATCAGATGTGAGGTCATGTATGCAGGATCTGATGGATTGTAATTGGGGCCTGTACATAACATTATTGTGAAATGAAGGGCACCATGTGAGGAACCAGGTTTTCATATCTTTGGCTTCTATATACGGCCCTCTGATTTTAGGAAAAAGTAGAACTTTGTAGCTGCCATAGAGCAATTGGTGGGTAGTGGGTGGGTCACAGCTCAGTTTGACCCCTTGGCTTCTATCAGCAGTGGACTCCCTGGTGGCGGCTGTGCCCACATTACATGGAAAAAAAGATGGGGCAGGTATAATTAATTACTATGAACAACCTCACAGGAGAGGACAACCCAAGGGTCTAACAGTGATGTTATTACAACTGGGTCATCATGTGCTGGGCTCAGGTTCTCATTGTATAATCCAAGAGAACTATTAGGACATAGGTGGAGTCCGGGCAATAGAGATTGTCCAACTCAATGAGGAAACTGATGCTGGAGTGTTATGTTCTCTGGAGCAGAGATCAGTCCTATCCCAAATCCCTCATGTACATTGGTATAACATCATGCCTCTTCCCTCAGGTGTCTTCTCCTGTCCTGGGCGTCATTGGCATTAGGCCTTAGATCTTGTAGCTCTGTGACTGGTTGGGTATGATACATGCATCATGTAATATTACAGCTTCTCATAGCTCTATGATAATGATAAGTAACAGAATAGACTTTTCCTGTCCTTGCATCTAATGTTAATGTAGTAAATAGTGATCTTCCCATGGGGGGACAGGAGCTCCTTATTGAGGTGGACATGATGGGATCAGTCAGTTCTTCTAATGTGGGATTTTCATGGTATAATGATGTGTAAGGTCTTACGACCTCCTAGTCAAAGCAATGTGCGCTGCAGATAGAGGCTCATGACATCTACAAGTTGGGTGACGCCATGGGGACGATTTTGGCTGTTGCATGGAGTCTTGTGATGATAATCTGACCTCATACTAAAAGATTATAACCAGTTGTAGTCACTGTGGGACGTCCTACCTCTGCTGTCCTTTAGGTGAATGTTGCTGGGTCCCGGGAGGTCACTGAAACTTCTCTTTTCTTTGCTGGAGGTTTTGGTCCTCACACAAGCAGCCATCCTGGCCCAGGTTTTTTGCAGGCGCACTAAGACCTGGATCTTTCTTGGTTCCTTAGCTGTGCCTGGCTGCTCCTGGACCTCATCTCCACCATTCTTATCTCTGCTCTCCTCTCTTTTCTCCTCATTCTTCTCTTTTATCTGTAAATGCTTTCTCTTCTCTTTCGCCTTCATTTTATAACAAAGGCAAAATTTGGAATCAAAAGCAATAGAAAACCACAGAAATCTGTAGTAAGCGCTCTCACATGTAACTCTGCTGAGCAGGAGCAAGTGAATGCAATGATTGTTACCCGTGTGTCTGAATAAGTAGCCTCGTGACATCATCAGTCATTGTGACATCATCAGTCATTGTGATGTCACCAGTCACTGTGATGTCACCAGTCATGTCTGACTAATGCACGTACACACATATACAGTATATGCAGTACAGTAATTATAGTTTTGTGCACTTGTACTAAAATGTACAACTTTGTGGTTTCCCTCCATGAAAATAATTGATGTTGAATCTGGTGAACAGATTTGTCACTATCCAGGCTTTGTGCCTTTATTCAATGGGTAAATCGCCTATATTACCGAGACTTCCAATGTCATCTCCTGCCTGGAAAACACCTTTTGTCTATTATTTCTTCTATAAGATATTAATCGGTATTAAAAGAAAAATTCTAGTAGCTAGGACTGTAGTTAACTATATAGGCGGGGCATGAGGTTAGGGTTGGCTTAGGTTTGGACATAGAGGTAGTGCAGTCTGTTTTGCGAAAAAATGTCATTTTTTATTGTTAAAAAGCTCTATATATAACCCAAGGCCATTTATAGCATAAAAAAAAAATACATTTTATGGCTTTTGGAAGACAAGGAGGAAAAAAACTGAAGATGTGAGTAATGTGTGTCTGGCCCTTTAAGAGGTTCTGCTTAGCCTCGGCCAGGGTTCCGTATGGAACCTTTGTGATTAACCCCTTGACCCCTCCAAAGAAAAAAAATAGGACTCTTTCTCCTCCTCGCCTTCCACCCACATAGACAGATGAAGGCTTCTATTGTGCGGGACAAGATGTTCTTTCTAATGATGTTATTCCTATTACCATAGAATATACTGGGGAACTGCAAGTGGGGAAAAATGTGAAAAAAATGTACTTGCGCCATGTTTGCGGGAGTTTTGTTTTTGCAGCGTTCAATCTTCAGTAAAATGATGTTTTCTCTGTATTCTACAGGGGGATACGCATCCGGCAATACCAAACATGTGCGGTTTCCGTTATGTTTGGTGCCGTAAAAAAAATTCCAAACATTTTCTATTTTTGAAATTTTCACCGCAGCGCCATTTTCTGTGACCAATAACTTTTTTGTGCTAACACCTACGGACGTCAGCACAAAAAACGTGAGCTATTAGGGAATGTGAGGATTGTAATTGTAGTAACAAGAAGAAAAAGATTGTCCCACCACCAGGAGCCAAACAGTAACAATGCAGTTGCATGACAAGAATCTGCAGAACTAAGCAAATGCTAAATTGCTAAATAGTTGCAGGTCAAAGTTGAGGTCATGTATGAGATAGCCAAGATTGTCTATAGGATAATGGTGGTCTCGCATTGGAAGCTGTGGTGGATGGTGAGATGTGGAGCCTGGGGGTCAAAAAGGCATTGTTACCCTTTTGCTTGTCGGTGTAAAATATATTTATTGGATACAACACAAAAAACACAAAAAATTGTAAATATGCAGAATTTTACAGTAAGTGGGAAAAACAGTTTTCAGCAAAAACTGAATAACATTTGTGGAGTCTATGAATTTGTTCTGAGAAATTTGGCCCGACTGGCTGCGTTGCAGCGTCATCTTGGCCTCCCTGTCGACCGTCTCATTGTTGACGTGGCAACACGCTGGAATTCCACCCTCCACATGCTCCAGCGATTGTGGCAGCAGTGCAATGCCATGACGCAGTACGAAGTGACACATGGCCTGACAAGCAGCGGTGCAGACCTCGGAGTATTGAGCCATAGAGAGTGGAGGCAGGTGAAAGAGCTCTGCACTATTCTTGACAGTTTTGAAGATGCCACCAAAATGGTCAGTCACGACAATGCCCTTGTCAGTATGAGCATTGTGGTGATCTTAGTTCTGGAACAAGTGTTGGACACTCTGAAACAGCAGGTCCCAGCAGTGATGGAGGAGGAGGCGGACACAGATGCGGACACAGAGCCTTACTCGCCATTGGATCTGGAAGGCCCAACCTTATAGGTCTTCGTTAGGCGTTGGTTTGGGGTCCAGAGCTGGTGCAGGGCAGCACTTCAGCTCTCAGAGTACAGCGTATGAGGCTAGCCAGGGCTGTGGTGATGCTGAGGATGAGGAAGCGGAGGAGGAGGATGAGGCATGGCTGGACACAAACGGTACCGATGTCCCTGCGTTGGAAAGAAGTTGGCACAGATTTGAGGTAGAGGAGGAAGATGAGGAAGATCAGTTTGCTAGTGCCCCTCGACCCAAAGGCTTGAGAGATCCTGGCAGCATCTCACACATGAGTGCTTGGATGCTCAATTACCTGCAACATGATCCACACATCAAGGCAATAAAAATTAACAGCGATTACTGGGTGGCCACCCTCCGTGATCCACATTACAAATTGAAAGTCAGCAATTTCCTTCCACCCACACAAATTGAAAGTAGACTCGAGACATCTGTTGCGACTTCTTCACGTTCGAATGTCACGGTGGAACAACGTCAGCAACGTGACAGCAGTAGAGTGTCAAGTAGCCGTAGCAGCAGCAGCAGGCATTGTGGCAGAAGCCTAGTGGGTGACCTCTGGCAATCATAATTTTCCACCTCACCAACGCCTGTAAGGCAGTGCACAAATCAGACACACAGAGACCGCCTTAAGACCATGGTCCACGACTACCTGCGGCTCAACACCGATGGTTTTGGACATGGTCCAGACCCATGACAGAGGGTAGAACTTACAGAAGGGCATGATCCTGTCCCCCCAGACCATGTGCAAAGGGTAGGAGGAATCTGGGTAACTGAAGTATGGGGTTTTAGAAGGAATGGAAATGGATTGTGGGTGGAGGTTGTAACGGCAGTGGTAGTGGATCCGCTGGGCCGCCGCAAGTGATGGTGAAAGCCCACGCCAGGGAACGGAATCTAAGTAGAACCCGGTTTTCACCAGAGCCCGCCGCAAAGCTGGATGGACTTGCTGCGGCGGAGTACTACCAGGTCGTTTCCACTGGCGGGACTTGCTTGCGGTGGTAGCCAAGGGTAAGCGTAGTACAGAATCGCGAGGCTGAGGCGTAGTCGGGGACAGGCAGTAGGTCAGGGCAGGCGGCAGAGGTTCGTGGTCAGAAAACGGAAGCGAGACGGTCTGGTACACGGTAAAGGCAAACGAAGACTAGACGCTTTCTCTAAAGGCTCTGAAGGCACTAAAGATCCGGCAAAGGTGAACCGGAAGGAAGGGGGTTATATAGGGTCACCTGCCAGCCTTAACCAATAATGGGCGTACGGTACCTTTAAATCCCCGAGAGCCGGCGGGAGCGCGCCTAAGGCGCGGGCATGCGCGCACCGGCCGGCCGGCCAGGAGGATGAGAAGACGCGGGAGCGGGGTCAGGTAAGGAGGGAGACGGGACCCGGGCCGTAGCACGGACAGTAGCCGCCGGAGCCAGACGGGCGGCAGCACGAGTGCGCCCGCAGCCCGGGCGAGGGGCTGCGGGGCCACCCGTGAAAGAACCCCCCCCCCCCCTAGGCCTCGTCCTCTTTCTGGTTCGGAGGAACCTTAAGACGAGACCGCGGACTAGGATGTTCTCCTCAGGCTCCCAAGATCTCTCCTCAGGGCCGAATCCCTCCCAATCAACCAGGAAATGCCGTCTACCCCTAACCGACTTCATAGCCAAGATCTCTTTAACCGCAAATATGTTGGAGGCTACAGCCTCAGGAGAGGGGGGAACAACTTTTCTGGAGAAGCGGTTCAACACGTCGGGCTTCAGGAGGGATACATGAAAAGAATTAGGGATCCGAATGGTGGGTGGCAGTCGAAGTTTATATGCTACTGGATTAATACATTTGAGGACTTCAAAGGGCCCTAGGAAGCGCGGGCCCAGCTTGTAGCTGGGTATTTTCAGCCTGACGTATTTGGCGGACAGCCAGACCGTGTCGCCAGGAGCAAAGGTCGGAGCAGGTCTCCTCTTCCTATCCGCCTGAGCCTTCATACGGGCAGCAGCACGCTGCAGGGACTGACGAGTCTGCTGCCAAATGACAGATACGTTGTGGACCAAGGCATCTACAGAGGGAACCTCGGAGGGGGGGGGCAGTGGGAGAGGAGGGCGGGGATGCCGACCATATACAATAAAGAAGGGAAACGCGCCAGAAGCTCCTGAGTCCAAGGAATTGTATGAAAATTCGGCCCAATCATCCTGCCGTGCCGAAACAAAATGGCGTAAGTAGCTGCCCAGTATCTGATTGACCCTCTCTACCTGACTGCGGGTGGTATGACGAAGAGAAGTCTAACTTAACCTGTAAACGTGAACAGAGTGCACGCCAGAACTTGGACACGACCTGCACCCCACGATCAGAAACGATGTGCCGGGGCAGACCGTGCAGGCGAAACACGTGAATAAAGAAAAGGGAGGCAAGACAAGGTGCGGAAGGCAACCCGGGCAGTGGAACGAAGTGCGACATCTTCGAAAACCTGTCCGTAATGACCCAAATCACGGTGTTACCCGAAGAGAATGGAAGGTCGGTGATGAAATCCATCGCCACATGGGACCAAGGAATACTGGGAGAAGGCAGGGGTCGCAGCAGCCCGGGAGGACTGTGGCGGGGTACTTTATTCCGAATACAAGTAGCACAGGTGTCCACGAAGTCTTTAATATCTTTAGTCAGACCTGGCCACCAGTAGAATCGAGAGATCAGTTGGAATGATCTTCGTGCCCCAGGATGTCCTGCCATCAATGAACAATGTCCCCAATTCGGGACTTTCCTGCGCAGCGATGGCCGAACGTAGGTCTTGCCAGGGGGTATCTGCCGAAGGAAGACAGGTGCTGCTTGGATCAGGCGTTCCGGAGGTTTAATATGTTGGGGTTGCGGCTCCTCTCCAGTGATGTCCGAAGCGCGAGAGAGAGCGTCTGCCCTGATATTTTTTTCGGCAGGACGAAAATAGATCCGGAAGTTGAATCTTGAAAAAAAAAAGAGACCACCGGGCTTGCCGAGGATTGAGGCGCTGGGCCGACTGGAGATACTGAAGATTTTTGTGGTCCGTGTATACCTCGAAAGGATGACGGGCTCCCTCCAGTAGGTGACGCCACTCCTCCAGGGCCATCTTGATAGCGAGTAACTCTCGATCCCCAAGGGCATAGTTCCTCTCAGCCGACGAGAAGGTCTTGGAGAAGAACCCGCAGGTGATGGTCCTCCCCTTGGGACCCTTTTGAGTAAGAACTGCTCCGGCCCCCACCGAAGATGCATCCACCTCCAAAGAGAAAGGCTTCTCAGGGTCAGGGCGTGACAAAATGGGTGCGGAAGCGAAGGCCGACTTCATATCCGAGAAGGCTTTTTCGGCCGCTGGTGGCCAACAGCTGGGATTAGCCTTCTTCTTGGTGAGAGCCACAATTGGAGCCACCAGTGTAGAGAAGTGGGGTATAAACTGCCGATAGTAGTTGGCAAAGCCCAAAAAAACGTTGTATGGCTTGAAGTCCAACAGGTCGTGGCCATTGCAGGATAGCCGACAGCTTAGTGGGGTCCATTTGCAGGCCTTGGTCGGAGACGATGTAACCGAGGAAAGGCAGACTGGATCGATGGAACACGCATTTCTCTAACTTGGCGTACAGGCGGTTGCTGCGAAGGCGTTGCAGGACTAGGCGTACCTGAGATTGATGGGTCCGAAGGTCAGGGGAAAACACCAAAATGTCGTCCAAGTAAACGATGACACATGTATAGAGCAGATCCCTGAAGATGTCATTTACAAACTCCTGAAAGACCGCGGGAGCATTGCACAGACCGAATGGCATCACAAGGTACTCAAAGTGACCGTCGCGGGTATTAAACGCAGTCTTCCATTCATCTCCCTCACGGATCCTGATGAGGTTGTATGCACCGCGCAGGTCTAATTTGGAGAAAACCTTAACTCCCTGTAGGCGATCAAAGAGTTCGGTAATTAGTGGCAATGGATACCGGTTTTTCACGGTAATTTGGTTCAAGCCCCGATAGTCGATGCATGGACGGAGAGACCCATCCTTCTTCTGTACAAAGAAAAAACCCGCTCCGGCAGGTGACGAGGACTTGAGTATAAAACCCTTTTGCAGGTTTTCACGGATATAGTCCGACATGGCCTGAGTCTCTGGTCTAGACAATGGGTAGACTCTACCCCGAGGAGGACTGGTCCCAGGGAGGAGGTCAATGGGACAGTCATAGGGGCGATGAGGAGGAAGGGATTTGGCCTGTTTCTCCGAAAAGACATCCGCATAGTCCTGGTATTCGGCGGGAAGGCCTGGCAGAAACCTGTTAGATTGGTGAGGCGGGATGACTCGGACTGGCCGCGGAACAGCGAGACAGCGACTCTGGCAGTCGGAACCCCAGGGCAGAACTTCCCCGGTTTTCCAGTCGAGGGTCGGGGCATGGAGCTGCAGCCACGGGAGACCCAAGAGGATCGCTGAGGACGACCGTGGGAGGACGTAAAAGGGGATCTTCTCCTTGTGTAGGGCCCCCACGCGGAGGGACAGTGGCTTGGTCACGTACCGGATGGCCTCACTAAGGAGTTCACCACTAACAGAGGATATCACCAAGGGTTTCTCCAGTCGGGTCACCGGAAGACGATACTGGGACACCAGGGTGGCGTGAATGAAGTTCCCGGCGGATCCGGAGTCAAGAAAGGCAGGCACCCGAAAAACGAGTCCGGTACCAGACTAAACCTCGACCTCCATGGTGAGGCGTAGAGAGGCAGTATTCACACCTAGGGATGCCTCTCCGACAAACCCTAGGTGCGGGCGTTTCCCTGCCGCTGTGGGCGAAGCGGGCAACCATTGCGAAAGTGATCCGGGCTGGCACAGTAGAGGCACAATCTCTCTGCCCGATGGCGGGACAGCTCCTGTTCGGACAGATGTGCCCGGTCCACCTGCATGGGTTCTTCACTGGATGGAAGCGGAAGTGGAAGCTGAGGTCTTTGGAAGACCGGAGCCAGGCAAGGCAAACGGCGTGGACGGGCGATATCACGTTCCTGGCGTAGTTCCTCTTGCCGCTCGGCGAAGCAAACATCGATTCGAGTGGCTAGGTGGATCAGTTCGCTTAAGGAAGACGGGACGTCTCTAGCCGCTAGGGCGTCCTTAACCCTGCCGGACAAGCCCTTTTTGAAAGTGGCACATAGGGTGGCGTCGTTCCAGGTCAGCTCGGAAGCCAGAGTCCGAAAACGAACTGCGTAGTCGCCGACCGAGGAGTCACCCTGGCGAAGACTCAGTAGAGCGGTCTCTGCAGAGGATGCCCGTGCCGGCTCTTCAAAGACACTGCGGAACTCGGAGAGAAAGGCCTGTAGGTCTGTCATCACTGGATCGCCTCAGTCCCAAAGAGGAGTGGCCCAAGCTAGAGCCTTCCCGGACAGCAGACTGACCACGAAGGCCACCTTCGAACGTTCAGTGGGAAACTGACCAGCCATTAACTCGATGTGCATAGAGCACTGGGTAATAAATCTCCTGCACAGTTTAGGGTCCCCTTCAAACTTGTCGGGTAGCGGTAATCGCAGCCTGGAAGACTCGGGTACTGGCGGAGGCGTTGCCGCAGGAGGAGGAGTCGGCGGCTGTTGGTTAGCCAGGAGCTGCTGCAGCATGGTGGACAACTGGTTCAGCTGTTGGGCTTGTTGCGCCAGTTGTTGTGACTGCTGAGCCACTGTTGCAGTGAGGTCCGTTTCACCGGGCAAAGGTACCTTGGCGGGATCCATGGCCGGATCTTACTGTAACGGCAGTGGTAGTGGATCCGCTGGGCCGCCGCAAGCGTTGGTGAAAGCCCACGCCAGGGAACGGAATCTAAGTAGAACCCGGTTTTCACCAGAGCCCGCCGCAAAGCAGGATGGACTTGCTGCGGCAGAGAACTACCAGGTCGTTTCCACTGGCGGGACTTGCTTGCGGTGGTAGCCAAGGGTAAGCGTAGTACAGAATCGCGAGGCTGAGGCATAGTCGGGGACAGGCAGTAGGTCAGGGCAGGCGGCAGAGGTTCGTGGTCAGAAAACGGAAGCGAGACGGTCTGGTACACGGTAAAGGCAAACGAAGACTAGATGCTTTCTCTAAAGGCTCTGAAGGCACTAAAGATCCGCAAAGGTGAACCGGAAGGAAGGGGGTTATATAGGGTTACCTGCCAGCCTTAACCAATAATGGGCGTACTGTACCTTTAAACCCCGAGAGCCGGCGGGCGCGCGCCTAAAGCGCGGGCATGAGCGCACCGGCCGGCCAGGAGGATGAGAAGACGCGGGAGCGGGGTCAGGTAAGGAGGGAGCCGGGACCCGGGCCGTAGCACGGACAGTAGTCGCCGGAGCCAGACGGGCGGCAGCACGAGTGCGCCCGCAGCCCGGGCGAGGGGCTGCGGGGCCACCCGTGACAGAGGTCCAGCCAAAGAAGATGTGTTCTTAGGAGATCCTGTGAATGATGAGAATTAAACTACACCAACTTCATGCCTCCAGATCTCTCCTTTGGATGTCATCTCAGTTAAGATTTGTCTCTGGAAACGTTTGATCCCAGGACAACAGTGACAGCAGTGATCTGTCAAACTGCCCACTTTCTAAAGTGGACCATCATATCTAGGCTTTTCATACCTTCTCTTTGTCTCATAACTTTTAACTTTCTACTCAGTGGCTTGGCTTCCTCAGGATAATAATGGCTACTTTCTACAAGATCAGTCATCAGCCTCTATGGCCATTCATGACAACTAATGGTTGATGACATTGTCTATGTTCTCTAAAGCATTTTATTACAGAAGCTTCTAGCTTCCCCGCTAGAGAACATGGTTAAGGCACGAGGATGGTTTGGAGGCGAGTTACCTCAATGTAGATCAATACAACCGTCAATCAAAAAACTAGACTAATAACCATACAAACATGTGGGTAGAATTCAACATGTAAACACTCCAAACAGAAAACCACCCAAAACTATATAATAAACACAAGATTAATTTTATTGAATTATACATAAATAGAGACAATATTTATTCCAATATCCCAATATGCATCCCAGTATAAAACAGAGAAAACATAGTACTACTAACTCAATAAGAGTAATTTATATGCAAGTAATACAAGCCCAACTCAATTCATATAGAAAATACACACACACACCACACACGCACACAACACACACATATAATTAATATATATTATAAATTATATATAAATATAAAATATAAAATATATATATATATATATATATTCCAGGGTACCTTGAGGTTCCTAGTTTTCCTCCTTTTGGCAAATCCACTACAGAGCATGGACACTAGCCGATGTCGGATCTCTTGTGTCTTCACCCCATAGATAATTGGGTTCATCATTGGTGGGACAAGAACGTAGAGATTGGCCACCAGGATGTGGACCTGAAGTGAAACATATTTATGACCAGCTCTATGGGCAATAAATGAGAAGAAGGCCGGTGAGTAGAAGAGGATGATGACACAGACATGAGACACACATGTATTGAAGGCCTTGAGACGTGCCTCTGAGGACCGGAGTCTTACCACCGCCCTGATAATAAGATAATAAGAATGATGTCTATACCGGAGGCACAAGCTGCTATGATGAGCCCATAGACTATATTGACCAGTATATCGGCAGTAGCCAGCCTGGCCATGGACATGTGCTCACAATATGTGTGACCTATCACATTGCTTTCTCCATATGGAAGTCTATCAAGAAGGAAAAGGAAAGGAGTCACCATGAGTACATTGTGAGAAACAGCCAAGACCAATGATTTCATTACGAACGATCTTGTAAGAGTTGATGTATATGTTAAAGGGTGGCATATGGTGTAGTATCAATCACAGGCCATGGTCAACAAGATGATGGACTCTGCGCCAAAGCTGAAGTGAATGAAGAAGGTTTGGACAAGACAACCAATAAAGGAGATTTGATGCCAATTCATCCAGAAGATGCAGAGAGTCTTGGGTACAGCGGTGGAGCTCAGGAGGATGTCACAGGCAGACAGCATCATCAGGAACTGGTACCTGGGCTGATGGAGACCTGAGCAACATCCAATGACCAAGATCAGGATGGAATTTCCAGAAAGGGCCATGAGATACATGATGCAGAATGGAACAGAGAGCAGGAGGTGGAATTCCTCCAGACCAGGAATTCCCATTAGAAGGAAGTAGTCCGGGTGGAAACTTGTCAGGTTGGATGTTTCCATGATATTCAGGAAACCTGCAGGAGAAACAAGATTCACGAAACAAGAAGGGTTAAGACGTCTTCCTTAAAAGATACAATATGACAGGTTTTGGGGACTGGATTCTGGAGATAGGACACGATCCAGGGATTTTCCTACTGTTAGATTTAGAGTCAGGAAAGATTAATAATAACCAATATTGGATCAGGGCTGCTCGGTGGCTCAGTGGCTAGTACAGCATGGTACGGTGGCTCAGTGGCTAGTACAGCATGGTACGGTGGCTCAGGGGTTAGTACAGCACAGTACGGTGACATAGTGGTTAGTACAGCATGGTACAGTGGCTCAGTGGTTAGTACAGCATGGTACAGTGGCTCACTGGTTAGTACAGCACAGTATGGTGGCTCAGTGGTTAGTACAGCACAGTACGGTGACTTAGTGTTTAGTACAGTGTAAACATAATACAATGTCAGCAGCTCTACAAACACTAAAAAACAGTCAAAAGGGACAGAGGAATTTTTTAGAAAAACATTTCTGCTACTTTGGAATACATGAAAATTTTTTGAGGTTCTTAGTTTACATTTTTGATCATCTACTAATGGCAAAGTGACCTCAATACAGATGGGAACCTACTTTAATATGTTACCTCTCTTGGAGAGAAGATCCCAATTATAAATTGCTCTGACTAAAAAGTCTGTGCAGATGGGCGGAGTACAAAACCAAAATAGGGTCAGCCAATCCCCCATGCAAACAGTCTAAAAACAAAGTTAGTACAGTGTAGCATGGTTGCTCGGTCCTTACACAGTGTAGCACCTTGGCACAATGGTTAGCATGGAGCAGCACTGTGGCTCAGTGGTTAGCACAGTGCAGTACAGTGGTTCAGTGTAGCATGGTCGGTCAGTTATTGTTACAGTGCAGCCCGGAGACTCAGTGGTAAGCACAGTGCAGCACAGAGAGTCAGTGGCTAGCATGTTGCAGAACAATGACTGAGTGGTTAACACTGTGCAGCACTGTGGCTCAGTGGTTACCATGGAGGAACATGATGACTCAGTGGTTACCATGGAGGAACATGATGGTTCAGTGATTACCATGGACCTGCACTGTGACTCGTTGGTTAGCACAGTGCAGTACAGCACGGTCATTTAGTAGTTAGCATGGAGCAGCGCTGTGGCTCAGTGGTTAGCACAGTGCAGTAGAGTGGCTCACGGGTCAGTACAGTGCAGCATGATGTCTCAGTGGCTATTACAGTGCTTCATGGTGGCTTAGTGGTTTGCACAGTTTAGCATGGTGGCTCAGTAGTTAGTACAGTGCAGCATGGTGGCTTAGTGGTTAGTACAGTGCAGCATGGTGGCTCAGTGGTTCGCACTGTTTAGCATGGTGGCTCAGTGGTTAGCACAGTGCAGTATGGTGGCTTAGAGGCTATTACAATGCAGCAAGGTGGCTCAGTGGCAAACACATATGCCTTGCAGAGCTGAGGTCCTGGATTTATAATTCACCTAGAACAAAATCTTGGAGTTTTCCTGGATTTCCTCCAGGTTCTTCGGTTTCCCCCACATTCCAATAACATCCTAATAGGTTAATCAGGGATTTAGATTCAGAGCCCCGGGGAGAAATGTGACTGCTGACAATCTCTGTGCAGCGCTGTGGTATGTGACGGCGCTATAGAAATTTATAAAATCAATAAATACTGGATCCCTTGTAAAAATAAATGAATAAACCATCATCCAGAAAGTGCAGAACAGTCTGATATCAAACCTTCAATATAGATTTCTACACTGCACCAGGAAGTTACATCTGAGCAAGAACTGAGTAAATGGAGCGTCAAGAACGGGGCCGGACATGGGGGCGCAGCCCTGGAGGGAGGCCCCACATGGCCTGGCGCGCCGACTCCTGCGGGTGTACGGGGAGGCAGGACGAGATGGGCGCGGCGCGCGGTGAGCGACGCGCGGTACGTGGCTGGTGACGTGCGGCGCGCGGGGCGCGTCGTGCGTGTTTGAAGGGGCGGAGCTATATATAACCGCCGCCCCGCGCCGCACGGTCACCACTCAGGCAGAGGCAGTTGAAAAGTGAGGAGCCTCTGCTGTGCGGCGCGCCAGTGTGTGTATTATGGCGGCGGTTCATCAACTTCTGGAGCGCTCAGGAGAGCTGCTGGCGAAAGTGGGCAGGACTGGCTACAGCAGCAGGTTGGGAAGGGGCATTGGGGATGGGTCACCGGGCCCTTTCCCCCACCTCACCTGGGGTCGCTTTCGGGGTCGCTGGCCACCCGAGGCGCCGCACTAGGCCTCCCGCTAGATTGAGCCCTGAGATGACCCTAGGGCCCCCATGCGCCGTCGGAGCCCCTCTCGGGACCCTTAGGGCGAGCGGAGGGGGCTGCGGCGCCCCACCCCTGCTCGGCCTTTGGAGGAATCTTAGGAGGCGGGCGGGTCCTGCGGAGCACGGCGGCAGCCGCCGCGGCCTTGTGGGGGCTGCTGCCGGGGCTCCTGTCGGCGGTGAGGCGCGGGAGACGGTGAGCGGTTCCGGTGAGGTTCCGGTCGGGCCGCTCACCAGGCAACGGAGGTCGAGCGGGACGGTCAGCGGCTTCAGCGGGGACCGCCCCAAACGGTTGGCGGCGCGGATGTCGGTCCGGCGCCAGGTTCAGCAGGAAGGTCGGAACTCGGTTCCAAGTCAGCGGGAGTGCATCTGGGATTCGTCGTCGCGGATGCGATCCCCGGTCCGTTTGGTTCGGGACAGGCGCAGGGGGAGGTCGGTTGAGAGCGAGATTGTGAGGAGTGGCAGACGAGGGACAGCCGCTTCAGGGATCGGTTTGGCCGGCTGGGGGTTCACAGCACCCGCGCAGCCCGGTGAGTCTTATTCCATGTCTGTTTGTCGCCGCCATGGGAGGAGGTCAAGGGTTCGGGCCCGGGGCAAAGCCTTCAGGTCGGTCCGGTTCCGGCTTGGCAGGATTTGGCGGGTAGTATTAGGGATTTTATGGCCCGGTTTCCAGGCGCCTAGGGGGAGTTTGAGAAGTATCGCGGTTCGGCTTGGAGGTTCGGTGGGTGGGTAATGTGTTCCCCCTCGTGGTGGGAAGGGGCGGTCGGTGTCCTGTCTGGGACGGCTCGGGGGTCACGGTGTCAGTTCAGACTGATTTAGACAGGTGGATGCGTGCGACTGGACGGACAAGGCAGGGGGGAAGTATACAGTATTGCTTTGAAGGCCCGTCTGGGGGCGCATTTAATGAAGATAGTGAGAGAAAAGACTTGGAAAGACGAATAAGGTCGAATATTTTCTCTCCTTCCGTTGGGGAAGTTCAATTTGGACAAAGAGTAATAAGGACGAGGGGAAAGGAAGATGAGGAGAAGAAGAGAGATGGGTCTGATACGCAGACGTTTTCAGAATTGGTTACAGGCATTCGCGTGAATTAGCAAGTGTGATAGGGGAAAAGGCACTCAGGAATGGTTTGGGATTATTTTGCTATTGTTGGATGCCATTGGGGAGGCCGTTTTCGGGGTGTTTGGGGGCAGGCTTGGCTCCGATAGATGAGCAGTTCGCAGCGGAAGGCAGTCCGCCCTATCCATACGCTGCGTACAACAAAGTTATGGCTTTGGTGCGGTGATGGCTCCGACGTACGGGCATTCCTTCGGGTAGGGGGGGTTCGGGCATACGGGGATGGCTCGGGGTGTGCGGGTGGCGGCAACCAGAGGGGCGTAGATGGGGTCTGTTGGCAGTTCAACGACTATCCAGTGCAGAGTTCGGGGTTAGTTCGTCGGTTCCAAACACATCTGTTCTGATTGTTAGCGCGAACTTCATGGAGCAGCAGATGCTTCGGAAGGAAGGGGAGGGGTCTCAGGCCGCTGCGCATGCGGGGAGACGCCGGTGAGGTGGCCGCCGATGGCCCTAACTATAGTAGAGTACCCCATCAGGAGGCAGCGTCATGTTGTGGTGAGGGCTTTTTTAGTGGGGACAATCCCATGGGGGTTTTTGTATTCCGCACCCAGCGTACGAGGTGCCTTCACTGAAGAATTGAGGTCTGCATTGTTGTATCAGGATGTCGTTTCAGAGAAGTGGCGAGGAAGTTAGGTTGGGTAGGATGGCAGGACCATGCGGAGTTGCCAGGTAGTGGGCTTATGTTTCCCGTTGGAGTATGGTTCCAAAGAGAGGAAACCTAATAAATTTAGGTTAATTCACATTGTCTTTCCTAAAGTCGTTCGTTAACGCAGGGATGATCAGGTTTTATGTTCGTTGAATACACGTCCCTTTGACAAGGCGGTTCACTGGTTCGGCGGTATGGGCAGGGTGTCGTTTTAATGGCAAAAGAGATATAGAATCGCGTTCAGGGGTTGACGTGTCATGGGAAGTGTGCTGTTGTTGGTGTTTTTGGGAAGGCGGCGTTTTTTGAGGACAGGTGTTTGATTGGGTGTGCCATGTTATGTGTTGTATTTGAAGCTTTTAAGCACACTTTTTTGGAGTGGGTTGTCAGGGTTGCGTGTCTGGGGTTTATTCTATCATCTCACTACTTGGATGACTTTCTGTGTGTTGGTCCCGTGGGTCTCTGGGTTTGCGGGCTCGCAGTATTTGGCCATTATGCAAGTAGGGTTGCAGATCATTTTGGAGTCGCTGAGCCCGACAAGGACAGAGGGTCCCTCCACACACTGAATTTTTGGGGATCAGATCGATCAGTGACGATGGAATGTCGGTTACCAGAAGAATAGTAGCGGCTTTACAAGGGGGAGGTTAGAAAAGCTTTGGCGGGTGAAGAAAACTTACTTTGAGGCGAAGCTCGAATCCTTATCGGGCATCTTGAACTTTGCTTGGGGATCATTCCGTTGGGCAGGGTTTTTGTCGACGATGGCAGCGGCTACTGCTGGGTGTCAAGCACCGCTGCATTTTGTTAGAGTGAAGGACGAATATGAAGGAGGACTGAGAGTGTGGCGTCTTTTTTGTCGAAATACAATGGTGGTCCATTATTATGGAGGCGGTAGTGAGTATCTTGGAATTGACGTCTTTAGGATTGCGGCGCGGTGTAGTGGGTATGGAGCTTCTGTCCGGGGGAATGGAGCGCGGGTAGTGGCCGTGATAGTTGGGAGGAGAGGGGTTTGGTTAGAATTCTTGGCGCTTTTGGAGCTGTTCCATAGTTTTCGGTGGTGGAGATTTGGGGGTGAAAATGCGTAATAAAAGGTCAGGTTCATTGTGATAATTTGGGGGTGGTGAAGGCTTTAACTCCAGTCAGCTTTTCTCCAGTGGTTGAGTTGCTGCTGGCGGCTTGTACTGTGCTGTTTGGGTTTGAATTTAGTGGGTGGTTGCTGTCCACGTGCAGGGGTGCAGAACGATTGGCTGCGCTTGTTCGTTCACAGTGGCAGCGGGTTCGGAGTTGGACCCGGATGCAAGCAGTGATCGGAGTGGAATGTCCCAACCAAACATGTAGATGTGGTGTGTGGTTACAATACGAGGATCAGTTGTTACGGTCGTCATTGCGCGAGGACTTGGTAATCGTATTCAGCTTTTGGCTCAATTGTGGGAGCGCTGGTTGGAGGGTTTGGGGTTTCGATATTTCGAGGAAGACGAGGGCGTCTGACTTCTTTTGCCTTTAGGTCATGCCGCAACGGATGGTATGGTCGGTATCGAGAGGGTCAAGGTTGATTTTGGGCCTGGCCTTGGGCTTCAAGTCTCGTGGGAGCGTGATTTTACGAAGTCATTTTGGGTCGAGAGGACTTGTTTTTTGTTTAAAAGGTTTGAGAGGGGGCGCAGTTCGGTGGACGGTCGACGGCCAGTGTATTTCAAACTGTGGAGCGTCTGGGGCGTAGCCTGAGGGGAAGTGTGTTCATCGGATTTTGAGCAGACCTTCGTTGGCCTTCATTCACTAGCATTTATGGAGCACTGCGTATAGGGGAATTAGTTTCTCCTAGTAACGGGTGGAGGGGGCTGCGAAGTGGCGGATGTTCAGTGGTTGATAAGGGCATTGAAATGTGGGTTCGGACGTCCGAGACGTCCGAGGGGAGCGGGAAAACGAGTGTGGTATGGGACGAGTAGAAGGGGCTTGAGTGCCCGGTGGGTGTCTGAAGCGGTTAGGGGACAGGGCCCGTTGTCAGTGGGCTTTATTTGGCGCATGAGGATGGTTACATTTTTGTCTCGCTTCCAATTTAATGCCGGTCTTCAATTTGTTTGACGGAGTTGGGGCTGAACCCTCTCAATTCGCTCCCGCATTTGTTTTGGTAGGAGGCGGCGAAATGGAAGCAGTAGCAGAGGTTGGCGAGGAGGTGGTGGGAGGATAGGAGGTGGGAGTCAGATCGCATCGGTTTATTCAGGCCGCTTTTGGCTCAAGGACTGTCAGTGTGAGTGGCTCTCACTAATTGAAATTAAAGGGAAAGGGCAGGGGGGCGTGTTGGGCCTGTGTGCGTTGCATGGCTGTCTTTGCTCTTCTATTTTTGCATTTTGCTTCTTTTTTCTAGGTGGATCCGCCGGCTGGTTTGGATCTTTGGCCATCGTTTGTGCATTGGGGAGCATCAGCGGTGCTAGGCTCTACGGGAGTAAGTGGTCTCAGCTAGGGAGTCCGTGGAGTGGCGACTATCAGATGGATCGCGATAGGCGGGGCATGATATGGAACCAGGTTCTGCCGGCGTTTCAGGAATTTGCTCAGTGGGATCGACCTCCGGACGTGGTGGTGGTTCCATGTCGCGGGAAAACGATTGGGTAACGACCCAATTCCGGTGTTATTAGGGACTTAGGTACGATCTTTTACGGTTGTGGGAGGTATATCGGGTTTGGTTACAGTAGTGGTAGATCTGGCCAGGGTTAGGTGAATCGCTACAGTTGCGCGCTTGTAGAGAGGAATGGGGGTTTCGTGGTAGGCCACAGAGAACTCGAAACATGGGACGGTGATGTTTGGAGGGATGACGGGGTCACCTGAATGCTTTGGGCTTGGGACTTGTGGTCCTGGTGTATTTGGGAAGGTGTGGAAAGAGCGTTGGGTGGTGGGGCGGGCGATCATGAGGAGTCTTGAGTCGCTTGCTGTGGCGGGGTGGGGTCCTTGGAGTACAGTGGATATTGATGTGGGGAGTCAGGTTTCGGCTCTGATCCTAATTGAATTGACGGTCTGGCGAAGTTTGGCTCGCAGGGAGGTTCCTTGGGAGCAGTGTGAACAGTGGTAAGCCTCTGGAAGGTGGTTTGGTGCCGCTTGGGCTTGGTGTGACGGCTGAGGGTATGGTACTGGTGAGTGTGGAAAATGGTCTGACAGCTTGGTCGGTAGGTGGTTGGTAACTCAAGGACTTCAAGCCGAGTGTTAAATGGAAAGGTCTAAAAATTAGGTTGAGAGAGGTCGAATGGGTCTAGGGGACTGTACTCTTTCGTTTTCTTGATTACTTGTGCTGTCTAATGTTTTATTTTTGTTAATAAAATGGCTGCTGTGTCAATACATCCAACTAAGTCTTGAGTCTTCTATTGTGGTGGGATTTGGGAAGGTGTGTTGGTCTCAGCAGAAATAGGCGCTGCACAGGAGTCAAATACGGGGCCGGGACATGGGGGCGCAGCCTGGTTGGGAGGCCCATTGATGGCGCGCGACTTGGGGTCGTGTACGGGAGCAGTACGAGTTGGGGCGCGGCGCGCGCGTGCTGCGACGGCGGTAGTGGCTGGTGACGTGCGGCGCGCGAGTGCGCGTGTGCGTGTTTGAAGGGGCGGAGCTGATATATAACCGCCGGCCCAGCGCCGCGCGGTCACCAATCAGGCAGAGGCAGTTGAAAAGTCCCACCCATCCCTCCCTTAGTTGGTTGGTATCGGGGGGATGTTGCTGAGGGTTTTTTTATTTTAAGTTGTCTGGTGGAGGCATGGTGATGGGTGCTTTGTTGGTACAGGGGCGCAGTGGCTGGCGGGTGAGGGGTCCTTGGAGTAGTTGGAAATTGATGGGGGGAGTCAGTTTCAGTTGCCTCTACTTGGAATTGACGGTTGGCGAAGGTTATGGGCTCGCAGGTCTCAGGTCCTGGGAGCAGTGAGTGAACAGTGGTGAAGCACCTGAGCGTGGTTTTGGTGCCCTTGGGTTGGTGAGAACGTGAGGGTAGGTACTGGAGAAGTGATGGAAAATGGTCGCAGGCTTCGTCCGGGTGGTTGGTAATCATTACTCAGCCCCGATTGGTTAACTGGAAAGGTCTTTATAGTTGGTTGTGAGTGGTCGAATGGGTATAGGGGACAGTATCTTCGTTTTTGATTATTGTGTGTTAATTGTTTTGTTAATAAAATGGCCTTGCTGTGCCATTAATCCAACTAGTCTCTGAGTCTTTATTGTAGGTCGGGATTTGGGCAGTGTGTTGGTCTCAGCAGAATAGGCGCTGCCAAGGGTATGCATTGGCTGCATCAGTGGGCCGGAACATACCGCGGGGCCGACACAGGTGCCCGGCCAGCAATGGACGGTACTTCATTTTCATACCAGCCCGGCCCTGCCATACAATCCCTGTCATTGGGGCTCGTTGTTTCGGGTCCTGGCACGTATGGCAGGGTCCGGCCGGCAGTGATCAGTAAGTTAAACCTTTCGTTGCTGTCCGGGTCCTGTAACACGAAGCTGTCACCTGTTATTAGAGGCCCGAATGATCCTGACACTGACAAAAAAAAAAGCACAACACTGCAGTTTTCCATGACGCTGTACCATTACAAGACATGAACACCGTCTGTGTCTTAGCGGCTGAGCAGCACCCCTTTCTGTTTTTTTTTCTGTCACTATGCAAAGAACAGAGGAGTCGGGAGAGTATTAGTCACATGTGGCCTGCGGTGAGGAGTACACTGCTGCCTGCACCACTCCGTAGTCTCAGCTCTGTGCAACTCTAATAATCGGAGGTATCAGTGTAAGCAGAAGCTTTGCTGACTTCAGATAACACAGGGAACAGGAAAATGGGGCAGAGCTGGGCAGTGCTAACCCTTCACAGGGTCAGCAATGTAGATGATGCAGATGACACAGCTTGTGTGGTCAATCATGACCCAGCACAGCCCCTACTAATATCTTCTAAAATGAACCTATGCAGCGCCTAACTTCGCTGAAAACTGACATCCTTCACCTACCATCCTGCATCACCCCAACTAAAGACACATGAGGCCTTGGCTTGGATATATGCCACAGCAGCATTTTATTAGACACACCAAATATTAACATACAAAACAGAACGCCGAAGAGTATACCCAATACCATTCGCCCTAATCCTGAAAACAATGGGGGCTGAGGTCCTTGAGCCAACAGTGCGAAGCCCTACCAGGGCCTGGCGAAAACCATCCAAGCTTTTCGCCCTTTTGCAGCCGTCAACCGGCTTCAGGGCACCCAACGCCACTCGACGGCTACTCAATCCATGACTGCTCAAAGGACGATCCCTGGGAGATCCAATCCTTCGCCATGCCGTTCCATCCACCAATTTTAGAGCCAAGCTGTAGCTGACTACCCAACCTGCTTTCACCGACTCCAAAGGACCCCAACCGCCAAGTAGCGACCATGGACACTATGGGCGACGCCCCCCCAGCCCCAAAGCTCGTTCTAAACTTCCCGGATGTCAGGACCCAAATCCATACAACTGTTCAAGTTGGACGCATCCTCTGCCAAAATTCCCATCCCCTGACTCCAGTTCGCTTATGACCGTATCACAAAACCAAATTCCTGCCCACAAAGGACGCACCGCTGTTACCTTAATCCTCGCCTTTTAATTCCACCGCCGGATCCGCATGCCTCCACGACAGTTGCGACATATATATTGACCACAAAAAACCATACCAGTACAAAGCACCATCGATTATATCGTAACATTCGTCCCGAATAAAGTCCCTAATCGGGCCACGGCATGCAAAACACGCCAGATCGGAGGCTATCCAGGGGGGAATTGTGATATCAGAAGGACCTTGTCTCCATACTGAGGTCCTCTTTTGCCGATCAACGAACTACAGCTATTCCTCGGAATCCCAATTGTCGCCGCTAAGCGAAGAGCTGCTCGTTCCGCCCCCAATGCACGAAGGTGTGGCCATTAAATCCAGCAAATCTGGTGCCCTGCTATAAGAAATAAAAAAAAAAAAAAAACAAAAAAAATTCACAATCTACACAATCTCTGGCCGAGGCACGTCTGGAACCAAACAGCAAACATAGGGGAAAGTGAGGGGGAGAGGTGGGAGGAGGGTCTGTAACGCTGGACACACCAGAACCATATACCTTTGACCCTCCTTTTGATACAAAGATTAAAAGACCACACCCTGAGCCAGGTGCGGGCCGTATGTTAGACTTGTACTGCGCCGAAAAAAATCTTTTTAACGATTCGGATCCAGCCCCATACATGCGCTCAGTTAGGGCTCCTATCCTGAAGGACTAATGAGCAATGCCTGGATTATCCAAGCCCACAATTCACCAGCAAAACGGTTGAAAAAAACTGTAGCAAATGAAAGCGGACCCAAATATACTGCCTTCCATGTACTACGAAGGGGCAGGCCCCCGACCACACGCCGGTAATCCCTGAAAGCAACGCAACGGGGCACATCACTGCCCTTAAAACTTCACAGCCTCAAATACCTTGCCCTTACAACTGGTCTGTTTTTGACCTTTTATCCGAATAACAGGTCCTAACACGCAGGAAACACTCATAGAACTAAACAACAAGCAAAGGTTTACTTGGACAAACCAGCTTCCTACTCTCAGCACCCCTCAAAAATATAAGAGAAGCCAATCTAAATACAACGCTCATAATTGCGAGTGCATACTCCCCCATCGTTGTATACCAACCGTTCAACAGTGGAAAAATTACTGGGCGGGACATACCGTAGCCAGCCCTTCGATAACCCTTAGAGTTGCAATACCAAAAGCTTTAGTTATCAACATATCCTAGTTTTAAAACAAAGGTAACGTGACAAGCGCAAAAACCCTCGAAATGGACCATCTCGTTGGCAGCGTGATCCAATAACAGCTGAAAAGAGTGACCACCCTATTCCTCCGGGTCCGTAGCAACGGAGCAAGACCCCGAACAACCAATGTTCCCAATGCAGGACCTTGGTATATGACTCCACATGTACCTTGGCCTATGGTGGATACCTGAATAAACGTAGGGCCGGTATCGAAACCAAGGTCCACATCTCTGGGGCATTCACGCCTATGCCGCCGCGCTCTGGAGCCCGTTCCGAAATCGTCCCATGCGAACGGAGGCACAAACATGTAATTGCTCAATGTCCGCATTGCTCTCCACACTTTGTTCAAAATATTAGAGCGCCATTGTATTGCGCTAAAAGGAGTCCAGACCTTCAAAGTCCATCCTCTTTCCAGGCGGATACTGATGACGTGATTGAGGCGCCTTCTCCCCGCCGTGTTGCGCATCGCCGCGAAAACTACCCTCCATCGGCATGATTCTGCAAGCAAAAGTGAGCTTGCCCAATAAGGACTGTAGTTCTTTAAGTGACACTTTCTTACAACCCAATAAACGCCCACTTCCTTTTTCATGTCCCGCGCGTTGTCCTCGGCCAAGCAGCCATTCATCGTCAACCGATTTATCCGTATCCTAAAAAAAAATTGATTTTCTTTTTTTGAAAATGATGCGTGGGGTCGTCGGCCATTCGTCTTGTCTGGCGCCGAGTGGAAACCAAATGGCTGCACACTGCAATGATTCAACAGTGACCCGCTATGTCTGAGTCCCGGGCCCCCCCCGATGGGCTCAATGCACCCACAAATCTCAGATAATGGAGGACAAAAGGCATTTCCAGACATCTCGCACTACCATTACAAAAAGGATAACTAAACGCCTAACATAGAAAAAGGGATGAGCCCATGGTAGGGCAGCGATCGACAAAATCCCCCTCCAGCAGAAAACCAGCAGCTTCACACTGTCCGGGTGAGAACGGTAAATAAGAAACTGGATTCGATATCCGTTTTCGCCATGAGCGCCCTTTCGTATACCTCACCAAGGCAGCGGCGATCGAACGAAGTATAAACCACGGACACAAAGTTCGGGTCAATACAGTCATTACCGACAAAACTTTTAGAACGAGAGGTGACTGAATGAGCGAATTTATTCGGCTTTTTGGGCCCACCCAACGCGGAGAGACACCAAATCTAAGGCACGGAAGGGTGAAATAGGACCGCCACCATGCCAACAATCCTTCTTTGGAGCTAATTTTTCCGTCACCACTTCCCGGATGCAAGGTGAGCGGATTTCAAGTTTTTGTGCAAAACGAAATTAGGCTTCTGGTGTCGGTTCTAAGTCATACAAACTCCCTCAAACACATCAGGCCTCTCCCAATCGGCGTACTATTAAGGTAAGATGCCATCGCGACTAAGATTACGGAGTCGCCAGTGATTAACCTGCTCTACCTTTTCTTCCTAAACACTTGAGGCCCCAAGGGAATGCGTCGCAGGACACTGAACGGCATGCTTGCACTGCAGCCCGTCCCATTCTGCACTGACTTCATTGAAATGCCAGCAGACCTGCCTTCGATACCGCTGGACAGCCAAACGACCGAGAAAAACCTGCTGCCGGAGCTGCCAGGTCCCTGAGGGTGCCGTACAATAGGGGCCATCACTCTGCACAGCCGTTGTCCTTCTGGTCCCGGGGGACCCTGGGTGACGAATCCACCTAATGGATGGCCTATTGCTTTCCGCTGCGAAATTGTCGTCATTCGCGGAGCCAAGCCTGCCTCATATTCCCTCTGCTATAGGAATCCAAATAACAAAATAGCGCAAATCAATTTTCAGGCGTTTCTCCCGTGACCGCTTAGCCACAATGGCAAAGCCTGCATACAGTGTTGGAAGTTTGCGGAATTAGCGCCACACCTCCGCGTTTCCTCCTCCTCCTCTTCTTTATCCTTTTCCCTTTCGTAGATTAGATTTCTCAGCAGGTTTGGAGAGAAAAATCTCGATGTCCTGTCCGCCATAATTTTTTCTACCTACCTCCTTATTAATAGTGAGCGCAAAGGGCCCTCGAAACACTCATAGACTCGCCCCTAGCCCTGTCATCCACGAACTCTATCCACTGTGTCCTGTCCGTCGTGGCACGGACACGGCAACTTCCAGGCACTCCCGCCCCTTTGTTCCATCCACTAGGTCAACTCGCCCTCACCCTTCGGAGGGGAGGGTACACCTCTACTGACACGAGACCGCTGAAACCAGCCGAAACAGAGTCACCGGGCCTGCCGGCCCCTCCCACACCTGAAATCGCGCATAACATAAGTATTATATTCAGTAATGTGATAGTGTATATTACAGTATATCATACATATTATAATTCAGTTATAGTGATAGTGTATATTTATATATAGTATACTATAACTACTAATACGTTTATTATATATATATATTTTTATAGTATATTTACAGTATAAAATAGCATAGTATACTTCAGTAATTTTTATTAAATGATAGTGTATATATATACAGTTATCATACCTAGTACTTCAGTCAGAAATAGTGCATTGTGTTTATATCTATATCATACATAGCCATACATTCAGTAAAGTGCATAGTGAAAATTTATACATTTTAAATCTAGTTAAATTGAATTGGCATGTGTTTTTATACGTATACATCATAGTATCTTTCAGTAATGTGCAAGTTTTATAATACAGTATACAAAAAGTATCCATTCAGTAATAGTGCAAGTGTAAAATTATACTTAATAGCCTACATTCATAATAGTGATAGTGTAATTACGAAACAAAAATAGTTTACTTCAGAAATTTGGCTTTGTGTATATTATATATATTATATTTATTATATTTATATATTTATTTATAAAATTTTTATAAGTATAATATAGTTAATTAAAATAGTGCATAGTGTAAAAAATATACAGTATACATACATAGTATACATTCAGTATGTGATAGTGTTAAATTTATAATATATTTATAATTACTACATTTCAGTATTAGTGATAGTGTTATATACGTATCATACTGTATACATTTAGTAATGTGCATAGTGTTTAAACAGTTCATACATGGGTTTATCATTCAGTAATAGTGATGTGTATTTTACATCCCTAGCTACATTCAGTAAAAAGTGCTGTGTAATATATCCAGTTACAAAAATAGTTACATTCGTAATGTGCTGTGTAATATTACAATTTTCCCCACTTTCAGAAATAGTGATAGTGTATATTACGTTTACATAATTTTTATCATTTGTAATGTGATGTTTTTATATTATACATACGTTCATTCGTAAAGTGCATAGTGTATATAATACAGGATACATACATATATACACTCGTAACAGTGCATAGTGTATAAATACATATACATACATATATACATTCAGTAATAGATGCATAGTGGTATATAAACAGTATCATACAATATACATTCAGTAATATGTGCATATGTGGTATATACCAGTATACATACATATAATACATTACAGTAATCAGTGCATAGTGTAATATACAGCATACATACATAGTATACATTCAGTAATAGTGCATAGTGTAAACATACATATTCCTACATAGTATACATACATAATAGTGCCATATTTATGTAAAAAATACAAACAAATATCATCAGTACATAGTGCATAGTGTATATATACAGCATACATAAATAGTATACTTCATAAATAGTGCATAGTGTGATATAACATGATACATACAATAAAAACATTCAATAACAGTCATAGTAGTATATATACAGTATACATACATAGTAACATTCCAGTAATATGCATAGTTAATAGATACATATACATACATAGTATAACATTCAGTAATAGTGCATATGTGTGATATACAGTATACATACATAGTAGTACATTCAGTAATAGAGCATATTATAAATACACATACATACAAGTATACATTCAGAAATAGTGCATAGAGAATAATATAAGTATACAACATAGTATACAAACGATCTAGAGCATAGTGTTATATAAAACAGTATACATACATAGCATACATTTCAGTAATAGAGCACAGAGAATAAATACAGTGTATACATAAAACCCAAACAAGGACTAAACGCTAAACACAGACTGGTGCTGCACAAAATCCGACACTCCTTTAAAGAGCCTGTCAGTCTGTGACATCCGATCCCCCGGCCCTTCCCCCTCCCCCCCTCACTGAACAGCGCTAGATTCTCCTTTTAATTCTCAGCCTTCTGTAACTAAAATCTGCAAATCACTAACTAACTAAGTCCTAAGTTCACAGCTAAAACAGTATTTTGTCGTGGTGAACAAAAGAACAGTTTCGCTGAGCTGTTTTGACAGAGACCGAGACACGTCCCTTACTCCTATGATACACAACACACACTGATCATGTAACAGAAGTCTGTTCTATGAAAAAGGGGAAGGTCAATTGATTTTCCAAGCCAATCACAACCATAGTACATCCCACCATTTGTGTGGTTTTTGGTTTTTTTACGTCGCAACACACATCTCACCCTGCTCTATTCAGTAAGCTGATTTCTCCGCCAAAATTACAGTAACGCCGAAAATGGCGCGACTTAATAGATATGCGCAGATTTTAACCTAAAATATTCGCATGATCAAAAAAAATTCCGATCAACATAAAAACCGTGTCGATTTCAACTTTGTTGATAATAATCGCTCAACACTAGTAATAACCACTACAGTGTAATAACCAGTGCTATCTGTAATAACCAGTGCTTGAGTGTAAAAACCAAACAGTGTAATTACTATGCTGTTTAATAACCATGCGGTTGATAACTATCCAGTGTAATAACCATGCTATAGTTGATAACTATCCATGTAATAACCATCTATGTGTGATAACTAGCCCATGTAATAACCATGTATTGTAAAACAGTCCATGTAAAACCCGGGCTATGGGGAATAACTATCCATTAAAAACGTGCTAGTGGTAACAATCAGTGTAAAAACCTTGCGTGTAAACCACCCATTGAAAACCAGTGCTAAGTGGGGGCCAAAAGTATGGCCCCCCTGCAAATTCTGTCAGTAAACTCATTTCTTCCAAAAATAAATTGCAATCACAAATTCTTTGGGATAATTACTTCAATGGAAAACCCCAAAAAGAATTTTCTGAAGCCAAATTGGATATAATTCCAAAACCAAAACATAAAAAGGGGGGAGGGCAAAATATTGGGACTGTTTGAAAAATATGTGATGCTTTTGTTTTTTATTTAACAGCACCTGTAATTCCCGTGGACCTAAAGGGGTTGGGAATAACTAAATCCCCTTGCACCAGTTGACTCCACCTGTCCGGTCCCCTTTTGTGCCACATTGGGAGGGGAAAAAAATGGAAGACCAAAAATGTTGGGGGCCGAGAACCAAACGTGAGGAAACCCGAGAAAACTCAAGGCTACAATCCATTCCAAAGACCCGAATGTTCCGGTCTACCTGCCAGGGGCACAAGAAAGGTAAAGCCCCCGGCATTTTGGGGCTAACCTCCCTAGGGCCTGTGGTAACCTCCCATGGCCTGTGGCTACCCTTTTCCTAGAGTGGAAACCCCCAGGCATTTGGGGGCTAGTTATAGTGGGGACGGACCCCAGGCACGAGAACCCCCCTAGATGTAACCCCAGGCACGGGGCAACTCCCTATTTTTTTAACCCCCGGGCACTTTGGCTAATCTCCTATATGTAGGGCCCCAGGGCATGTGGCTAACCCCCCTAGATGGGTGGACCAGGGCGTGGCTAACCCCCTAGAGTGGCGGAGCCCATGGCATGTGGTAACCCCCTAGATGGGGCGGAGCCCAGGCCTGTGGCAACCCCCCTAGATGTAAGTCCATGGCCTGTGGCTACCCTCCCAAGATGTGGAGGAGCCCATGGCACTGTGGCTAACCTCCCCATGGCACTGTGGCTACTCCCTGATGGGGAGGGAGCCCAGGGCCTGGGCTAACCCCCCCTAGATGCGATGGAGCCCATGGACTGGGGCTAGCCCCCCTAGATTGGACGGACCCCCTGGCATGTGGAACCCCTAATGTAAACCCCCATGGCACGTGGTAACCTCCCTAGATGGGGCGGACCCAGGGCCCCTGGGGCTAGTCTAATGGGCGGAAGCCCAGGCACTGTGGTAGCCTTCCTAGTTGGACGGACCCCTGGCACGTGGCTCCCTCCCAATGTAAAGTCCATGGGCACGTGGCTACCTCCCTAGAGGGGGACAGACCCATGGCATGTCTAACCCCTGATTTGGAGGGAGCCAAGGACTGTGGTAACCTCCCTAATGGGACGGGCCCGGGGGCAGGGGGAACCTCCGTGATTTGGACGGACCCCCGGGCACTGTGGCTCCCTCCCTAGATTGGACGAAGCCCATGGCACTGGGGCTAACCTCCGTAGATTTGGACGGGCCCCAGGCCTGGGGCAACCTCCCTAGATGTGGACGAAGCCCATGGCCGGGAAACCCTGTTTGGGGGACGGAGCCCTGGCCTGTGGTAACCCCCAAATTGGAGGGAGCCCATGGACTGTGGCAAACCCCCCTATGGCACGTGCACCCCCCCAGGCACTGTGGCAAACCCTCCCTAAGTGGAGGGAAAAAAAAATTGACGAGAATTTAAGCAAATGTCCCCGATGGGGGAAAAAGAACCTCGACTAACACCCCAAAAAAGTTCAACGCCCTGCAGTCCGGGGGGTAAAACATGTCAACCCACTATCCGTCGGGCTGAATGAAAAGGGGACTTTAGTAGGATAACGGGGGAAGACCCCATTTTTTTCCCCAGACATAAAAAACCAGGCGGGTTTGCCAAACTTACCTGAGAAATCCTAAAAATTTTTGGAAGAATGTTCTCGGGTCAGATGGGGTTTTCCACATAAAACAGGGCGGGGGGGTTCCCCTACATAAACAGGCGGGGTTCCCCAGTCAGCATGGGGGGTTTCCCCTACATCAACTGGCAAGGTTCCCTAAGTCAACATGGGGAGGAACCTACAGTCAACGGCGGAGGTTCCTACAGTCAAAGGGCGGAGGATCCCTAATAACATGGTGGATTCCTACATCAAAAGGCGGGGGATCCCTCATCAGACAGGGCGGGGGATCCCAAAAGTCAACTGGCGGGGGTTCCCTACAGTAAAAACTGGGGAGGGTTCCCTACACAAAACATGGCGGGGTTCCCTACAGCAAATGGCGGGGGTTCCCTACAGCCCAAAATTTCGAGATTCCCCTTTTCGACAGGGGGGAGGTTCCCACAGTCAACATGGCGGGGGGTTCCCTACAGTCAAACGGGCGGATTCCCAAGTCAAACAGGGCGGGGGTTCCCAAGTCAAACAGGGCGGGGTTCCCTAAACAAAACATGGGGGAGGTTCCCCCCCCCAAAACACGGGGTTCCTAAGTAAAAACTTTTGGGGAGGACCCCTCGCAACATGGGGGGAGGTTCCCTACAGTAAACATGGCGGGGGTTTTCCCTACATCAGCAGGCGGGGCCCCTCAGTCAGACAGGGCGGAGGACCCCTACATCAGAATGGCGGGGGACCCCTACGTCAGACAGGGCGGGGGTTCCCTCATCAAACATGGCGGGGGTTCCCCTCCAGCCCAGACAGGCGAGGTTCCCTACAGCAGACATGGGGGGGTTTTTCCCCACAGAAAAACAGGCGGGGTTCCCCTACGGGCAAACATGGCAGGTTCCCACGTCGACATGGCGGGGGTTCCTACAGTCAAAAGGGGCGGAGGTTCCTACTGTAAAACTGGCGGAGGGCCCCTTCAGTCAAACATGCGGGGTTTCCCCTACAGTAAAAACATGGCGGAGGTTCCCTAATAAAACATGGCGGGGGGCCCCTACATAAAAGGGCGGGGGACCCCTACAGTAAAACTGGCGGGGATCCCTACACAAATGGGGGGGTCCCTGTCAAACAGGGCGGGGACCCCTCAGAAAACAGGGGGGAGGGTCCCTACCAGTCAAACATGGGGGGAGGTTCCCCTACAGTCAAAAAAACCCGGGGAGGTTCCCTAAGTCAAACATGGCGGGGGTTTTCCCTCAGTCAACATGGCGGAGGGTCCTGTGTTTTGGGGTTGCTTTGTTCCTTGGCAATGGAAGGGGGCCCTTGGGAAAAAATTCATGGCATTATGAGTCGGGCAGCAAAGGGGGGCCCCAGTGGGAAAAGCTGGGTGCCCCTCAGAGGAGGGTTTCCAGCGGCAATGACCCAAAACACATTTCAAAACCTATAAAAAGGGTTTAGGGAAAGCAGGGGAGATTTATAAAGGGCCGCAATGAGTCCAGATGAATCCCATAAAAAACCCCCTGGGGAAGATTCAAAATGGGGTTTGGAGAAGGGCCTTTAAATTTCCCGGGACCTGGGGCAGATTGAAAAGAAGAAGGGTTTTAAAATTCCCATCCGACATTGTAAGAAATCATGATGGGGACCAAAAGGGGTGTTCGCATTATTTTGGCAAAAGGGTTGTGCCCCCAAAAATTAGTGGGGCGCCAATACATTGTCCGCCCTTTTTTGGAGTTTGGTGAAATGTTTAATTTTTCGATTTTTGTTTCTTCTCTTTTGTTTTTTTTTCATTGCAAGAAAAAAAATAAATTTTAATACAAAGGATTTGTGATTGCAATCTTTTTCAGGAAGAAATGAATATTTTCTGACGAAATTTCAGGGGGGCCCAAATTTTGGCCAACTGTATGTGTATACCATGCTATTTTAATAACGCCAAAGTAATTCCGTGCTGTGTGAAAAACCAGTCCAAGTGATAACCAGTGCTATATGTAAAAAACCAGCCCAAAGTAATTACCGTGCTTGGTAATAACAGTCCAAGTGATAACCAGTGCTATGTGTAATAACCCGCCCCTTGAAACAGTGCTATGTGTAAAAACCATCAGTGTATAACCCGTGCTTGTGTAATAACCAGTGTGTGTGTAATAACCATCCAATGTAAAAAACCCCGGCTTTGTAATAACCCTAATTGTAATAAACCCTCGTGTATAACCAGTGCTGTGTGTAATAACCGTCCCAAAGTAATTTTCCCGTGCTATTGTAATAAAACCGTCAGTGATAACCCCGTGCTATCTGAAAAACCAGCCAGTGATAAACCCTGTGCTATGTGTAATAACCCCCCAAGTGAAAACCAGTGTATGGTTAAAACCATGTATGTGGATAACCGTCCCGTGTGATAACCCATCTTTGTGAAAAAACCAGTCCCGTGTGAAAAACAGGCTGGGGTAAAAAATAAAAACCGTTATGTGTAAATAACCCGTCGTGTAAACCTTTTAGGTAATAACCAGTGCTATTTAATAACCAGTGCTAGTGTAATAACTCCCGTGTGTAACCAGGTATGTTAATAACCCTCCAATGTAATTTCCCGTGCTTTGGGGTAAAACCCGTGCTATGTGTAAAACCAGCCCTTGAAAACCCGTGCTGTGTAAATAACCATGCTATTTTGTAAAAACATCATGGATAACCATGCTATGTTAATAACCAGGGTATGTGTAATAACCAGTGTATGGAATAAACCAGTCCCCTTGATAACAGGAAGTGTAAAAACAGTCCGATGTGATAACCCGTGTATGGTAAAAACCGTCCCGGTGAAAACCGTGCTTGTTAAAAACCCGTCCCATTTATAACCAGTGCTATGGGTTAAAAACCCGTCCAAAGTAATAACCCTGCTATGTGTAATAACCAGTCAGTGTGATAACCAGTGCTATGTGTGATAACCAGTGCTATGTGTGATAACCAGTCCAGGGGATAACAGTGTATGTGAAAAAAACCCCAGTTGTAACCCGTACTATGTAAAAAACCTCCCGTGTGAAACCAGTGCTAGTTAATAACCCGTCCATTTTAAATGCTAGAGAGCTCCCGCAGGGAAAGCTATTGGAGAGTTCCCAGGTGACTGCTATGTGGAGAGTGCCTGCAGGGGGACATGCTATTGGGGACTTCCCGCAGGGAAGCTATGTGGGAGCTGCCTGCAGGTGACGTGCTATG